>APFE030567371.1:23608-51477 GCA_000404065.3 Pinus taeda | reverse complement strand
TTTCACCCACATTGGGTTTCCACCTTATATCTGGTGTTCTTTGGTGTGACTATCTGTTTTTCTTGTTTCATGCTCATTATTATATACAAGTTAATGATCAATAAATTAAGGAAGGTATATTGAAAAGAATTTGATAATACTGATTCACCCCTCCCCCTCTCAGTATTATTTCCAACATTAAATATATATAAGAATCCTGAAATATTAATATCCCGCCCCATTGGTTAATTATAACCATAAGTATGTTTTAAACCGGGATTAACTAGTTAACCCGTAACTAGTTAACAGCCCTGACCTCCCGCTGCATTAGCAAGGAATTAATTAACCCTCACAGTTAATTAAAAACCTCCCTGACCTATCATATCACCCCCGATACAAGTAATTAACTTTTAATTGAGTTAGGCCCACTCACATTAAAACCCGTCCGATCGTCCCTCCCGTCGTCTGTCCAATCGCGTTCCCCTCATCCGACGATCATTGTTCATATCGCGCCTCCCTTGATGACCACACGTTAACACGCGATCAACAAGTGGTTTTCACCTCATACCTCTACCACGTGTCATGCAATTAACAGAAACATTGACTCTCTACCGAATACCTCCCGACCCCAAAAGCGGTGCGACACCATACCACTTACAGCCCTCAGCATACGAGAAAGTATCATGTCTTGCATACCTCATCCACCCGAATAATAAAAAACCCCCACCAACCTTGACTTTGTTAAATAAAACAAACAAAGTGTTGTTTTCATTATTTCATACTGCAAACCTGCGCTCTGATGCAAAAATGACGAAGTCAACTATCCAAGCTTTCCAACCACCACCTGGTTAAGAAAATTTGCAGCAACATAGCTCGGAACCTGTGATCCATCCTGTCATTGCACTGTTCACTTCCCCAATACAGTATTTATCCAATTTCATCTGAAACCCTGCAAGTTTTGGTTTTACACTGTATATTCCACAGAAAAGGGCCAAGTTTATTAAAAATTCAGTCTTTGTTTCACTATATAGGTTCCCAAACCTGCTGTTTTGCCTATTTTTCACAGAAAACCCAAATTCCATTTTTGAATCCACAAGAACCAGAAATGGAAACCCCTATAACTCTAAATGTCACACCCATGAATGCTCCTCACAAAGATTTAGATTATCTGCCTCTGGCCGATAAATATTTTCAGATAAAAGACTTATTCGGTGATAAAAACCACCTTAAGATCTTTTGCCAGGCCAGAGATAATTATCTGAATGGCTCTAACATCTTAAGACCGTGGGAATCTAACCTTCCCATCTATTTCCTCCCCTCAGTCCATGTTTTCCTAGGTATAATTCATCAATGCTGCACCAATTATGACCCAAATCATAGAGCAGTTATGTCCCCAATTCAAATAGTCCTTTTCCCCATAACTGCTCAATCCATCAACGAAAGGTTGCAATTCCACTCCAGTCAAGCTCTCACTCCTATTTCCATGGGGTATTTACTTGAAAAATCATCTCAATTGTCCCAATCAAAACTGAATCGCATCTGTCAGACATTCATGTTACAGAAACATCAGCCCAAGGGTCCACCTCCTTATCTGCAAACCTTCTTCACAGAAATTGGAAGACTCATTGTTGATATGATATCTCTAATTATGGGATTTAACACTAGTGAGTTTGTTGATGAGGTAATCCTAGTGTTGTTGTCAATTTTTACTCCTGGACAGTATCCTGTTGTTAAGTATGATTATGCCTCCTATATTGCTAACAAAATTCATGACCAGTTCTTGAGATTAGATAATGAATGGGTTTTCAAGTATACTACCTTCATATATCATATCATGTTGTATTATCAGTCAGAAACTTTCCTTTTCCTGTCATGAAACTTGACACTAGAGGCAATCTAAGGTCCGTCATCTTTTGGAGTCCCATCTTCCATAATTCAATTGAGTCCCCTTACACCTACAATGAGTTCATTGACCTGTTTGTCCATCCAACAACCACTTTATTGATAGGAGTTTCCCCTCCTAGAATCAATGGTGATATGAAGAAAATCCTCCAGCTCTCTAAGCAGTACAGGATAGTGACTGGTACATATATAAGAACCATACAGAAATCAGGATCTATGGGTGTGAGCTCTGTCCTTTTAAGCTACCAAAGTATGTTCCAATGAGACTCTTTGCATTGGAATATTTCAGGAAAATGATAAATGCAGACCTAGTCCATTTTTATATTGCCAAGAAGAAAGCTCAGCTTAGAATCAAGAACTAGCTAGGCCCTTTTGTCTACAACACTAGGGAAGCATGGAAAGAAGCAGAAAAATTTTTAGAAGAGCATCTTAAGTTACAAAAGAGTTTTGGGTGGACACGATATGACCCTAACAACTTTATATATGATAGAAGAATGAAGAACAGATTGTCACCATACATTCACCATAGGATCCCAGAGATTGAACAATTTTCAAATATGGATGAATGGAGAGAAGGGACCTTAGTAGAAAATGATAATGAACAGGTCAATATTGAGAATGTTATGAGAGATCTTGAAAAAACACTTGACCTGGATTCTTTTGGGCAGGTACAAAGATCAGGAATTGGTGCATCTACTATTGGAACCTCTCAGCAACCTCCACATGAAACCAGCACACCAACTATATAGTCATCCAAAGGCAAAGAACTAAAAACCAGTATTCAAGTCACAAAACAGTCTACAATGTCTAAGCAACCTGAAACTTCCAAAGAACAGGTCCAAATGCCAACTCCTCCAACTCGAACCAATGTAGAAGAAACTCCCAACTTGCAGACTCCTCTGAATGAGGAAAGGAATAAAAAGAGAGACAGGGAAGTAGCTACCCCTGCCAGTGGACCCTCAGAGCAACCTGGTACAAAAAGGCAAAGGTTAAATCCCCTTTCAGAGGAACAATTTGTGGAAGAGACTACATATAGTCAGATGAGAGGAGTAGATAGCCAACACACTTTTCCAGTGGGAGGAACATCCACTAGCTCACAGAGACAAGAGCTAGAAAAGCAGCAAAGTGCAGAGGTATCATCTTTCAAGCCACCAGTGAAAGATGCCTTAGATATCAAGAAAACATTTACAGAAATCAAAGCCAGGAATGATCCATTGAGGCTTCAAATTTATAATCAATATTTGAAAATGGCCCCCACAAATAAACATAGATTAATGTCAGCCTATGACATTAAAGATGTAAAAATGATAATGAACTACTTCAAGCCTAAAGTGCAACAACCTCAATCAGTAGCAGATTATTTCAGAAAAAATTTGGAAGTCATGGCAAAGGATATTCATCCTATGGATTAGATTGAATTGGATAAACAAACTGGAGAAATGATTTATTCAACCTTGATTGGTAAGGCAATGATGGCCCATAGATTACAAAATTATTTGGATAACACAACTGCCTAACTACACTTAGAGAAAGCATCCTCCCAGGCTAAAGATAACAGAATAAAGACGTTAGAAGAAATTATTATTGGATTGGAACATGATCCCAAAAATGTGAAGGGTGTAGAAGCATTGATCAAAAAGAAAGATGAAGATATTGTTGCCTTGAGGAAGCAGCTAAAGATGCCTCCTTCAAGGCATCCACAGACTGATGAGATTATAAAGAAAAAAATCTGAAGAAGAACTGATGGATTTACTCTTAAAACTTAATGAGCGACTGAATGAGACTGAGCAAGAACTAGAAAAATCATTGAAGGACAAGTAGGGAGAGTCGACCTCTCAGCCTCCTGATGTAATACCAGTAGTCTCAACAGCAATTCCTTCTACACTTGGGATAGCATTAGCACCAAGCATTCCAACAGCCACAGCAGAGGTGGTCACAGGTACAACAACAGCAGGAACAACAGGGATAGCACAGGGCAGCAATACCAATGTGAGCACAGAGGAATTAATAAAGTCAATGGAGGACATGAGACTACAAGTTTCAGAGTTAAAAAGGGTAAAAGAATAGTTTGCTAAGCTGGAATGAAGCTATGATCTCTCAAAGATAAATGTTGCAGAAAAAATAAGAGAGATTAAAGGATTAGAAAATAAAGTGAAATCATTAGAAAATGATCTTACTTTTGACAAATCTCTGCAGAAATTAAGAAAATTCTTTGGGCCAACATCACTCAATCCATAAATGATGTTTGGCCATCCATCCAAGTAATTTTTTAGCAAATTGATCTAGTAAAGGCAGCCCAAGAAGAAATCCAAAGGACAAAAGCAGAATTAGGAAAAATTCCTAAGGAAGCCAATAAGCTCATACATTTTTTGAATACTAGGAATAAGGAACAACTTGAAGAATTTGGCATCACAAATATAACAAAAACCATTTTGGAAATCAAAAGGGTATTAACTAAAAGAACTTTGATGCAAAATTTAGAAAGAAGATGTCATGACATGCAGGCAGAGATTAATGCTTTTATGGAGAAATTTGCTCTTTTGCAGAGTAAAGCGCTACCTAGTCCTTTAGTGATTAATGATAGATTAATGAGGCGTAAGATTATGTGGATAAATTAAATCAATATGCAGGCAATCAAGCCAGTTCATCAACAAGTGTATCAGGAATGAAAGCACTCCCTATAGGCCGAGTTCTCTATGATAGTCTAGAGAGCTTATTCTATGTCGAGCATGAACTGAAGCATTTTTTCCCAATTCAGCCTACATTTTTAAAGTATACAGAAATAGATGAAACCCTCAGAAAGCCTCAGAAAACTAGAATACCACAGCCAAAATGGTGGGAAGAAATGCTTGAAATTTTGTAATTTATCCTTGGTAAAAGGTAAATTTTGATTTTTACTATCGGTAATGAAAGTAAAGAGGATGAAAAGAGATCAGCAGGTAAAGTGTATTAGTAGGAAGATCAAAATAGAGCAGCCATCACATAATTACACCAAGGATAGCAAGAGGCCAAATCATAGGGCCTGACTCCAGCACATTCTCAAGAATAAAGACAACAAACCATTCAGTTGCCTTATCTGTCATCTATGAGGTCTTTTGGCCCTATTTTCTTGAAGATATGATTAGTCATCCCAGTTTATATCTCACTTTGTTATGAGATATTTCATTGTAAATCTTTTTGTATAAATACACCCCCATTCGGAGTATTGAGGGTGGATTCTTTGACATTGCTGTAAAACTGATTATTTTGGAATAAAAAGTGTTGTTGGACAAATTTTTCATGGTTGGTTGGATGAAGGATTGATGTAAAGGACTTTTCACATGATTCATGTGTTGGACATCAAACAAATAAGTATCTTATATCTCATTGTTAATGTATTTTGGTTTATCATATTCATTACGTTCCATATCTTATATTAAAACGAAAAAGAATAATTCAGAAAGTGCTTAAGTGCAATTTGTCTTCAATCGTTTTTGTTCTCAATGTTTTCTTCTAGACTAGCATAAATAATGAATTCTTAATTGCTCTTGTTTCCTAGTTTATTCATCTTAATCATTTAGTAAAGAATTCTTAATTTCTCTTTATTAATGGTTAGTCATATTCTACTCTCTTAAAGCATGTTGAAGGATTCTTAAGTTCCCTTTAACCCTTTAAGTCCACCCTATCTTTTTAAAGTCTCTATTTTCTCCCTGTTCAGCTATCTTGCCCTATGAAGCCATCCTTTATTGAGAAACCAAATCCAGTTGAGCCACTTTCCCTGACTCCATTAACCCAATGGACTAAACTATTCAGTTCTACCCCTCTGCTATTGAACTTCACCAACAAATTCAAACAAAACCCCAAGCTATAATAACTAGCCTAAAACCTTATAAAACAAAGCTAAAACTTAAAGAGAGAGCCCTCTTTGGATACAGATTGGCTAGATTCTATATCTAAAAGATTAGTTTGTGGTTACCTCAGACCCCTTTCCTCTTCTTACAACTTCTAGGAAAATCTAAGTGATAACACCAAGTTCACCTGCAATGCTATTCTTAATGTCTTGATTTCAAACTCTATGGGAAATAAAGGATTTTTACCATACACTAATTCGTATGGCGAGAATCCTGTAGTATTCCCCCATGTAGTCCTATATGCCCACAATGCCTCTGGAAGTTTATCATCCCAATTCCTGTAATGGATGGGCACAATCTTGGTAATAATTCCCTCAATAACCATGTTGGTTCTTTCCACTTGGTCATTCGGTTGTGGATGATAAGGTGAATTAATCTTATGACAAATTTTGTATTTTTCAACTAGCTTCTGAACCAAATGAGATGTGAATTGGTTCCCTCCATCTATCACTATTTCTTTGGGTACCCCAGAGCGAACAAAAATGTCTTCAAATAAAAAATATGAAGCAACCTATTCTGTGGCTCTGGTTAATGCTTTCGCCTCAAAGCATTTTGTGACATAGTTTGTGCATACCAGGATGTAGGACTTTTGCTGGGACGAAGGGTTAATTGGTCCTACAAAATCCAGGGCCCATTTCTCATATGGCTCTAAAACTATTTGAGGTTGTAACGTCATCTCATTTGACTGGAGTAGTTGACCCATTCTCTGGTAGTTTTCATATCCCTTCACGAATTTCTTAGCATCCTAAAATATTGTGGGCCAATAGTATCCTATTGAGAGCACCTTGTATCATGTACTCTTATTGGCAATATGTCCTCTGCAAGGTTCCTCGTGACAAGCTCTAAGAATATCAAAAATTTCACCCTCCCTCACGCAATGCTTGATCTGATGGTCTCACTACAAGAAGAAAGGTCATTGCTGAGGGGAAAAATTGTCACCATAACCTCATTGGCGACAGTCAAAAGAGCCTTCATCACCAAAACCTGAACGTCACCAAAGTTGGTGTCGCCAAAAGTATAGGCATTGTGGTGACATTCAAAGTCTGTCACAAATAATGATTTATAATGATAGATAGTGACCGTCACCATTTCATATGAGCAACGGTGACAAACCATAGCCTTCGTCACCAAAAACTGAACGTCACCAAAGGTGGCATCAACAAAAGTATAGGTGTTGTAGTGACATTCAAATTCCAACAACAATAATGATTTATAATGACGGATAGTGACCGTCACCATTTCATATGAACAACAACGATTTATTGTGATGGATCTTTCATGGACGTCACTATTGGTGCATATATATGGTGACGTTTGTTAACTGTCACCAAAATCTGCATTGCCAGAAGTATAGATGTTGTGGTGACATTCAAGGTTTGTCATGAATAATGACTCTAATGAAGGAAAATGATCGTCATCATTTCATATCAACAACAAAAATTTATGGTTATGGAACTTTGAGGGTCATCACTATTGATGAGTATATATGGTGGCATTCGTTGACCGTTACCATTTCATATTTTGATGAAGGTCAAAAAATGTCACCAAATCTCATTGGTGATGGTCAAAAGAGCCTCCATCACCAAAAAATGATCATCACCATTCCATATGGATGTCAGGGCATGATGGAATCGAACCACCAACCTCCTACTTGAAAAACATGTGCTCTTCCATTGAGCTAACACCCTTTAAAGAATTAGACTTTTAAAAATTAGACGTTGAAACTTCATAAATTGTAAATTCTACAACTTTCAATAAATCAAAGTCTCGGAAATATTTTAATAAATAATCAAATCAACATCGAAGCTTCAGGTCCCTACCTAATGGTTATGGAAGTTATGAAAAGTGGGTGGAGGGAAAAATATTTATGTATAAGAGAATCAATATGTTCATTTGAATAGTCAATTAGAAGTGAAACTCTGAAGACATTTATAACTTATAAATGACCTATAACTAGAAAACGCACCAACTATTGCAAAGGAAATGTCATAAGTGGATAGCATATGGAAGAAGAGCATTGATGAAGACAGATGCAATATGTTATAGGTTGAGTTAAAGAAAAATCTCAATGTTGTTGTTTGGTGTTTAAATGTCTGAATGATATCTAAACTTCTGTGAAAATGTAACACGAGTCTTCGGAAACCATGAATGACATATTAAAATGATTAGCATTATAGGTACATCTAACAGGGCCCCAGTGGCCTAAAATAAAGATAAAAACAAACATCTAAAGAAGAAACATCCTCACAGCAACAAGAAAAGTAAGGGTTTTGGTACTTTTTCACCATTAGGAAGAGAGTTAGGTGATAGGCTCTATTTCGTTCTTCCTTCTCCCATTATGTCACCTTCGTAGATCCTTCAATCCTATCCCAAGTTGTTTTTAAGGGGGGATGTTAGGATATTTAGATAATTAGGAGTTAATTAAGTTCAACTTAGTCGTGTCTATTAGGTAAAAGTGTGTTTTTTAGTGTATTTCTTTAGTATGCATTAGTTGCATTGTAGTCTGATGGTCATGATATGCTATATCATTGAGTGATCTAATGGCTCATAGTCTCCTTGCTACCAATGGCTATTAATTCGTGGCTTAACACCCAATTGTTCCTTGGTCTCTATTTAGAGGGCATGGAGGGTCATGGTTGATGATTGATTGTGACAACTCTCTTATGTAAAATATATTCTTTTGCATTAATAAATTTCCTCAAGTGGGCATGCTGGTTGGCATCCTAGATTGTTTCTCTCTTAGAGGGTTTTAACCACATAAAAAATATTTTGTTGTGATATTTGATCTAGTCATGTGATTGGTTACTTAAGTTGTTCATGTTCTATGGAATTCCCTGTTTACCTGAATAAAGTAAATGCATGCCCACAACCAAACAATAATAAATGCTTCTTTGATCTAATGGAGTTGCCAACTTTTTGGTAGTAAACTATAACAATGGTGTAAAATGTCTCTAATCTAAGGGTAGTGACTTAGATATAAACAAGCATGAATCTCAAAGCATGAAAAATGTATTCCAAAGAATATTTATGATACTTTAAACCCTAATCTATCCATATAAAAGGAACCTAAATGAACAAACTACGAACATAAATATAATTATAATTATTTAGAGAATATAAATAATAAATTCATTTCTAATAGAAGGCATACATAATTTCACTTACAAAGAAAAAATTGATGGAGAAGTGGCTCCGCAATCTCCTCCTTGGGAGGATCATTTGCTTCCATGGTTTATATTGATTCCCTCCTTGGTTGCAAGTAGCATGAAGATCCCAAAACTATCATCAAGAGGAAGGAATCTTTGATATTTTGTGCCATAATTTTGGTAGCATGTACCTATTCTATGTGGATGGATGATAGATGGAGAGACCTCAAGTCTTTATTTATAATAAAGTAGTGGTTAAACCACCTTGAAGTGATCATGAAAGTTGTGGTTAATTGAGCAAGTCAAGGCTACTAATAGAAATTAAGGTTTTAAAATGTCCATTTATAAGTTGTACTTTCCTTTTCTAGAGATTATGGTTACAAATAATCAAAAATTAAGGTTTTTACGGGCCAATGTAGGTTTTAGGAGTACTTTCTACACTAGCCACAACTTATTAGGGGTAAAAAGTGTATTACCCCTAATGGTTCCAAATCCAAGTCTTCTTCAAATGTTTCCATAGGTGTAATGAAGGTGGAAAATCAGGTGACGTTGGTAGAAAACATGTATTTTGATTATTTATTTTGGTGAACTTGTGCAAATGTGACAAGTATATAATTTTTAGGTGGTAAAGGCTAACTATGTGCATATTTTTCTAGTTTTTTTGACCTATGGGTACCTTTACAAATGGAGCATCCCTTTATAAAAACGAAATATACATTTAAGAAAGGAGTTTAAGTAGTAATGAAGGACGTTTGAGAAAAGCATGAAATAAACCCATGGTAATAAGAAAGTATCATAGATGGCATGGAAGGATAGGAAATTTGAGATAATAACAACAATGAAACCATCCAAGAAGAATAAAATGATAATTTATAAACTTGCATTTATCACCCGAAGCCTTGAAGGTAACTGAGTACTATGATTTTGTTTAAATCATGAGATGCACTTAAGAAATCACTTCCAAAACATAGTTTTTCAGACTAACTATGCCCTTATTAGGAAAAAGGGTGATTGACTAGATGTTGCTAATACTCAAGCTATGGTTGAATACTAATTGTCAATAACATACCTAGACCACCCCTGTAATCTTTGAGATTCAGATAATTTTGAGGAGATCAATGAGAGATGGGCTAGCCATCATGCATTATTTAGCATGGAACTTGTGCATGAATTGTTTTCTCCTTCTTCCTATTTTTTGAACCTGTCTCTTAGCCTTCATTACATTCTTATAAATAGAGGCCATATCAATGACAATGGGAAAAAGTATATTATCAAGCATCCTCATAGTAGTAGAAAGCAATCAAATAGTTTTTTTGTCATCTTGTGCTATGAATTGAGTATTGGGAATCAACACAAGAGAAACCATAATCGTAGCTAAGAATCCATATTATTCTTGCCACAATATGGAGATATTTGCTTTCTTTTTCCAACCAAGGAAAGATGGAAAAGGATGAGATCAATGAGGATGGAGATGGAATTGTAGAAAATACTTAAGGTATCTTCATTTGTTGTATATATTTCAATATATAATATAGATCTATGTTCACCCCCCTCCCTTGGCCAAAAAAAGTGTTATTGACAAGCCCATGTTTGACACCTTTTTGCACCCTTTTGGCCACCCACACCATACCCTTCTTACCTATATTTTCCTACACTATCCCTAAATTTTGTGTACAAAAATAAATTTAGCAAAAGGGTGTTAATTAGCTATGTTTTATTATTATTTGTTGACTATTTGGTAACAAAAGGATCATTTTGACACTTATTGTGGATTGGCAGTTGTTACAGTTTTATTGTAGTGTAGGGATCCCATAGCATAATCATGGTTGGGATATGAGATATATATAACACATCTGCAGCCACCTGTAGGAAAGTGACAACATAATCATAGTTGGATTTTGTTTTGAATTGAGAGGAAATTATTGTCATTAATTTCATAACAATGGCAACATGAGTTCAACTGCCTACAACCCATATATTGGGAAATGAGCTTTGGAATTTAATGAGGTCATGATACATGAGGAAATATCACTAATTCAGGTTTTATTTTATAGCCAAGAATTTTCTTGAATATGCTAAAGGGACACATACAAACAAATAGAAATATGAAATGAGCCTAAATTTTAAATATTCTTAAAACCACCCGTGTAAAAGTCAATTTGTCTTAGAATATCCCACGGAGAGGACAATAAATAAGAAGCATGCAATCTCTCTCATGGAGATGAGGGGAAACTCTATATTAAGTAGTACTACTACCATGTAAGACTTGTGTGGCATGTTGTAGATGTCTCGTTTATTTACACATGAATTTAATTAAGTAGTATCATTTTTCTCTTATAGTACCTCATCTAAGGAGGCAAGGAGCCATCCCAGGATAGGTACTACTGTAACTTTGGTAGGATTAGCAATCTAGTTCCTAGATTTTAATACAAATGTGTGGATAATCAGATTTTTTTATAACTCATAACTATTTTATAAATATTTATTCAAGTTTGAGATTGATATTAGTATTATTAGTAGATTGTTAGTAGGAATAAGTCATCGATTTGTTTGTGGATTTTTTATTAATTGTTCAACAATTCTATTATAGGCAGTTTTGATTTGTAATTTGATTATTATATTCTCATTGGATTTTGATTTTTGTATTTAATAATCACTAGTGATTAGAAGGTTTATGGTGCCAATCATTCCAGCCCAACCCAATTTCGAAACTCAATATACTTGTCTAACCTATCAACCTGATTCTTGAAATGTTATTATCCTAGATTGTAAAAGTTGTACCCTCTATTCTTAGGCATACATTGTTCTGCCCAATATTGACCATAAGACCTGCAAGACCAAACTTTACCTCCTAACCATTAGACCACATTCATAGGACTTAACATGCATATGATATTGGTACCTGTGTGCCTTATCTGCACCAAATTAGTGAAGGTTTTTCTCTCACTCTAACAACTTTACATATAGCCTTATTCGGTAAGGTTCATTGCTAGAGACCCTATACTTGTTACATCAAATATTTTTTGGATAACCAATACCGTTAGTCTAAAAAGGTGTTATTTTTGCCTAGAAAATAATGGAAATTTTATTACCATTTTGATAAAAATTTAGGGAAGTTTTTAGAAATCAGATTACAATTTTTCAATTTCAAAATTTTGGATGTCTTAAATTATTTTGATGATATTGAATCTATTTCTAATATAAAAATACAATTCAAACACTCTTACTTTCAAAATTTTTGAAAAGACTAAACAACACCTATTTCTTTTGTACAAATGGAACTAGAATCTCGTCATGCAAAACCATTAGGGACCACGCTTAACACGTGCACCGACTAAGTGATAACTTGGTTGGGGACAACAACAACAATTTGGAGTGAGTGTCACAAGTCTAACCAAATGGACAACACAAATCTAAGCATAAAAATTATTTCTTTTAATTAAATATCAATCCACAATTTACAAAGCATGGGTATATTAATATTCAATACTTTAAAGTGTATATATAGCAGAACCATACTAAGAAAATGAGTGCACACTGGAACCTGGAGTCAGAGAATAAGCTTAACAACATCTATTCTCTTCCACCACTGTTCATATCAACTCCTACCAGCTCACTGTAGCTTGAAGAAATATTCCAAGAGGCTGATAACATGAACAACAGCAAGGAAAATCGAGCTTTATGTAATAACCAACCTTTATACACTTCAACAAGAGTAAATTTCAGTGAACAACCTCTGCTTTTCTCAGCATTGCAAACTTTACCACAACCATTAGAAGCTACAGGACCATGCTAAAAAAAGAATACACGTCCAACAGACAAATAGTAAGATACTTGGCCTTCAATAGCTCGGGAACTTAACTCCTACACCCAAATCGACCTCCAACAAGTATTTATACGTTCAACTAGCTACTAAAGGGAAAGTAGACTTCATTTAATATTTAATGGGAAACTCAGCCTCTATTCTATTCATATAAATCATCCCACCAAAATGAGAATGATCTTTGACCCCTTGCTTGAGTAAACTCGGTCCTTAGTTCCAACAACTCGACTAACAATGACTTTGGAGCAATACAACCCTTTATTTTCAGTGAAAACTCATCTTTCAAAAAGATAAAAACTTGGCCTCTCTTCCTTAATCAATTTTGGGCTCTTTCTCCATAGCTTGAAGCTGCCAGACACCAGGTTTGAAATATCAACTTCTTCGTAAGTACAGTGGATACTTCAATAGCCTCATGCAATAATTTCTGAAGAAGAAAAAGAAAGGAAAACTCTCGATGGAGGCACAGTAGAAGATGCTTGAGTGGTGGAATGTACATTACAAGTGACCATATCCTTTGTAAACATACAAGTTCGCTTTGGATGAAAGTACTGGTTTGTATCAGAAACAAATAAATAATTGGTTCATAAACTAGTGAAAGCGCCACTGGAAACCTTTAGAGGATATGTAGCTTGTGGTCATGGATAGTATAAATCCTCATGTGCTTCCTTTTATACGGATGGAGACGAATGCTAAAATTATTGATTTTTGTCTGTTCGATTGATCGCCATGCTATGGCTTGCCTTGTATTCATTATATATGGAAGATATTTATTTGAATGTATACATATCCCATGTATTTCTCAGTGACATTTCTCAATGATCGTTCTAGTCTCCCAACCTGTTAATGTATAAATGTCAAATGTTTTTTGGAAAAAAAAAACTTATATTTTGAAAAGCTTACCTAAAGGAGTCGGGATTTATGCAGAGTTCATTGTTTGTTTCAATATCTCTGCTACCACCTCCACGTGTGTCTACTCAGTATGCTATGTTTCCGGTGAGCTTTCACTCTCTGAGGGAGACTCGCACACATTGTTAGGATGGGAAATAGTGTTAAGAAATTTACCCAAGAACACAAATTAATTATGGAGAATTACTGAGAGAAACAAATATAAAAATAACCAGCAGCAACCATAAACACATAAACAGACATGTTTATCTAGGAAAACCCCAATTCTGGGGAAAAACCCGATCATAATGAAATTTCATTATCCTTGGCCAAAACCCTGGTCAATCCGGCCAAGTGAGCCTTCACTGCTCACCTCCAGACCCTTTCATTACAATGAAGTCCTTCCAGCCTTTTATAGGCTCCATTACATATAATACCACGTGCATAATACCATGGGTGCACAATACCATGTGCCCCAAAACCATCATTGTTTAACCTACTCAACTTTTGACTCTATCCTGAGTCAAGTTTTCCTAACAAATAGGCCCTCGTAGGTCTATTGATCCAAAAGCTTCAGATGATGCAAGGGAAAGAGAGGTCCGTAGGCTAGGAGTCCTAGATTTTTTTTGAGGTGGAGGGGTTTGCTGTTTTTGTTGTTGAAAGGAGGCTCCAGAGGAGGTCTCAGGAAATCAATGACCCCATCTAACATAAAACCTAAAGAAAATGAAAGAAATTAAAAAAAACCCTACCTCAAAGGAGGTCCCATGAAATCAACGACCCCACCCAACAGAACATCGAAAGAAAATTAAAGAAATGAGGAAAAACCCTACCTCATAGTCAAACATTATGCACATGCAAAATCACAAGGTAATAGCTGATTTCAAATTAAGGCACCAGAATTCAACCCTATACATTTCATGCCATCCCCAAATAAAAATAACAATAATATTTGACAGGCTTGCCCCCACCTAGTAGAAAACCTAAAGAAAATGAAAGAAATGAAGAAAAAACCTACCTCATAATCAGACATTGTGCACATGCAAAATCGGAAGGTAATGGATGATTTCAAATGAAGGCACTAGAATTCAACCTGTACATTTCACACCATCCCGAAATAAAAATAACAATAATATTTGACAGGCTTTCCCTCCTTGCAGTTACACTAATTCGATATAGAAGCCAAGAGTTGTCAGAGTTTGCGATCATGTGTTTTCAAGAGACCATTAGAACCATATTAGAACAATATTAGATTTAAATGGGTTGTTACATGGGTTCACCGATAAATATACTCTCTAAATGATTGCAATGTTTACTTATATAAAGTGTTTATGATATATGATTAATGATTTTTTTTGTTGGAAATAGGAAGAGAAAGATGAGAAAGAAGAGGCACTAAGGTTTGTTGTAAATCAATTGAAAGGAAGGAAAAATATCTTCAAATAATAGGATTTTTCAAGTTTCCCCTTTAATAGTACCAAATTTTAGTTGGAGCTAGGGAGTTGGCCTCAAAAACATTGATTGGGTACTCTATAAATCAAAACCTCACATATCCAAGTCAGTCCATTAGATATATTCGTCTTGGACAAAGGTTGCAAAGGCTAAGGTGAAAACCTCCCCTTTTTAATGTGGGTTTTAAACCCTCCATTTGAGAATGCTAAAAGAAATTTCAAGATCTTGAGAGGAGGTCCTTGATTTTACCAAAACTCAATATCAATGCTTAATCAATGGTGTGATTCTTTCTATTTAGGTTTGGCGTTAAACTCTGGGATCTATATTTGGGTCTAGTTATCAAACTATCATTTCATTAATGTGTTGAGATGGTCTTAAGGGCTATATGGGATAATATGGTTATTTTCCAATACCCCTCCCTTGAAACCCTATAAAGAGATGGTGTGCCCCATTTTGTTGTTGCAATATTTCAACCACAAGCTCTTCCTATGAGGATGCCCCTGTAGGGAGGGTATGTAAAGGAAGTGAAAAAATAACAAAATTCCGTGTTGAGTTAAAGGAAGGTTATAGATTGTAGGTGCATCTAGAGGTCTCGACAAAGGTGAAGGGGAATGGAGTTTACCTCCTATTGCAACACCTCATATTCCAACGTTTGAGGTGCTAAAGGGCACCAAATTTAAGGGTCATAGGTGAAAGCTCACAAAGATCTTAACAACGAGAAGGTAGGAGTGATTTAGCATAGGATTGATTCTTAAAAATTTGACTTTTTGGGTGATATTTTCTAGTAAATGTAAAAAATTGAAGCGTTACCACCTACAAATTAAGTAGACTATGATCACATGTTTCTTAAACCCAATTTCGAAACTCAATATACCTATCTAACCTATCAATATGATTCTTGAAATGTTATTATCCTAGATTGCAGAAGTTGTACCCTCTATTCTTAGGCATACATTATTCTACCCAAAATTGGACCACAAGGCTTGCAAGACAAAACTTTCCCTCCTAACCATTAGACCACATCCATAAGACTTAGCATGCATATGATACTAGTACCTGTGCACCTTATCTGCACCAAATTAGTGAAGGTTTTTCTCTGACCCTAACAATTTTACATTTATCATTATTTGGTAAGGTTCGTTGCTAGAGACCCTACACTTGTTACATCAAAGCTTTTCTGGATAACCAATGCCCTTAGTCTAAAGAGGTGTTATCTTTGCCTAGAAAATAATGGAAATTTTATTACCATTTTGATAAAATTTTAGGGAAAGTTTTAGAAATTGAATTACATTTTTTCAATTTCAAAATTTTAGATGTCCTAAAACATTTTGATGATACTTAATCCATTTCTAACAGAAAAATACAATTCAAACACTCTTACTTTCAAACTTTTTGAAAAAAAAAATAAAAAATGAAACAACACCTATTTCTTTCTTTCGTATGAATGGAGCTAGAGTCTCGTCGTGCAAATCCACTAGGGACCATGCTTAACACGTGCACTGGCTAAGTGATAACCTGGCTAGGGAAAACAACAACAATTTAGATTGAGTGTCATAGCCCTAACCAAATGGACAACATAAATATGAGCATAAAACGTATTTCTTTTAATTAAATATCAGTCCACAATTTACAAAGTAGGGATATATTAATATCCAGCACATTAAAGTGTATATATAGCATAACCATACTCAGAAAATGAGTGCACAGTAGAACCTGGAGTCAGAGAATAAGATTAACAGCATCTGTGCTCTTCCACCAGCTTCCAGATCAACTCCTACCAGCTCAATGTAGCTTGAAGAAAGATTCCAGGAGGCTAATAACATGTACAACAACAAGAAAACTCAAGCTTTGTGTAATAACCAGCGTTTATACACTTCAAAAAGAGCAAATTTTAGCGAGAAGCCTCTCCTTTTCTCAGTGTTGCAAACTGTACCACAGCCATTGAAAGCTACAGGACCATGCTCAATAAAGAATACACGTCCAAAAAACAAATAGTAAGATACTTGGCCTTCACTAGCTCAGGAACTTAACTCCTACACCCAAATAGTAATATACTTGGCTTAGTAGGTGTTAGAGGTGTGAGTTTAATAAACAGAGGTTGACAAGCTTGATGAAGGCTATTTTAAGATGTGTTCGATGTATAATTTTTTAAACTATATGGGCATGTTAGTAACAACAGAAGTAAAGTATTCCAGCAGATTGAAAACATAGGACATGCAGAAGTGACATGTCTTGGCACAATACACCAGCAACAGAACCGTGTGTCTGGGGTTTTTTCATCCTGAAACTTATGCATAAAATTTGCTTCAAATTGTGCCCATCTTGTAATGGATCCCTGACATAGACTGAAGTACCACATTTAATATTTTCCTTTGAACATATATGAGAAGAGCCGGTAGACGACATCTTCATGTTGAACTCCCATGAGTCGAATCACCATCATGAATCTCTTAATGTGATCCTCTGGTGGCTCTCCTTTGTTAGGATCAAATTTGGGCATTAGGCCTCTTAGGATGTTAGGAAAATCATGTTGAGGTATTGTGATGGCAACTGCATCTTGGGCCAACCATGGGTGAGTGGGTGGATTAGCTCCACTAAGTCAATGACTGGATCCACTGGATCAACTAATTCATTGACTGAATCTACTACAGAATCTATTGATGCTTCTATATAGGATTCTACCTTCACCTATGCTTATGGATTTGCTACTTATAGTATTTCTCCTAGTTGGGATGCTTCAACATGTGCTTTAGGTGCACTAGCCTCTACCCTAACCTATGCTCCTACTCCTTTCTTCGCTATTGCTGCTTTTGATTCTCGATATTGACCTCGACATGGTGCTTATAGCTCTTCCATGGCTGGATCAACATAATCACCTACAAGTGGATATGCTTACTCTACTACAAGAATAGGTGTTGGATAAACTGCTGGTGCTATATTGTTTTCTGCTACTAGTGCTGCTACTCATGGATCTCGATCTCACTTATGAAAGATAGGACCCATGAAATCAATGACCCCACCCAACAGAAAATCCAAAGAAAATGAAACAAATTAAGAAAAACCCTACCTTGAAGGAGATCCCATGAAATCAACGACCCCACCCCACCCAACAAAAAACATGGAGAAAATTAAAGAAATGAAGAAAAACCCTACCTCATAGTTAAACATCGTGCACATGCAAAATCACAAGATAATGGTTGATTTCAAATGAAATCACCATAATTCAACCCTGTACATTTGGCACCATCCCCAAATAAAAATAACAATAATATTTGACGGGCTTGCCCCCACCCAACAAAAAACTTGAAGAAAATTAAATAAATGAAGGAAAACCCTACCTCATAGTGAGATATTGTGCACATGAAGACTCGGAAAGTAATGGCGGATTTCAAATGAAGGCACCAGAATTCAACCTGTACATTTTGTTCCATGCTGAAATAAAAATAACAATAATATTTGACTAGCTTGCCCTCCCTGCAGTTACACTAATTCAATATAGAAGTCTAGAGTTGTAAGAGTTTGCTAAGGTGTGTTTTGAGGAGACAATTAAAACCATATTAGAACAATATTAGATTGCAATGGGTTGTTGCATGGGTTCACCGACAACACATTAATATTTAATTAATTATAAATTTTAAA
Source organism: Pinus taeda (assembly GCA_000404065.3). Lineage (NCBI taxonomy): Eukaryota > Viridiplantae > Streptophyta > Pinopsida > Pinales > Pinaceae > Pinus > Pinus taeda. The sequence continues at coordinate 32,764 of APFE030567371.1, read as the reverse complement.
AATATAATAATAAATATTTTAAAATAATAATATATGTATATTTTTAAATTAATAATTGAAACATAATTTTATTGATATTTATAATTTAATATAAAAAAGTTGTTATTTCTTAATATTACATTTAACAATAATAAAATAATATGTATATTAACAAATTAGAAACCAACATAAAATTTATTAGTAGTTAAGAGGAATTAATTTTTTTAAGATTTATTAAAACCATATTAGAACCATATTAGATTGCAATGGATTGTTGCATGGGTTCATCGATAAATATACTCTCTAAATGATTTCAATGTTTACTAACATAAAGTTTTTATGACATATGTTTAATGAATTTTTTTTTTGGAAATAGGAAGAGAAAGATTTTAGAAATTCTACAAATTCTCTATAAATGTCATCTCTAAGACTATGTAGAAAATCTGACTGTAGATTAACCCGATAATGTAATATAACCAAAGAAAAATATTATAACCTACTTATACTATCAATTTTCGGAAGCTTAAAGATCGAGGAAGATCGAGCTGAACAAATATAACCAGAAGAAGAAGAAATCACAATACACATGAAAATACTTTGGGGAAAGCCTCAGCTAAAAACCCCACTATCTGTATTATCATACAAGGTGGAAACACATAAGAATTATACAAAGCCTTAGCTCTCATGGCTAGCCAGCTCTCAGTACAATCCTCCTGAATGCTCACAGGAAAAATTGGCTTCTCACAAGCCTTCTTCTCTGCCCTCCAAGCTCCTATTTCCTTGCACAGTTTCTCTTGGGTGATCCTCCTGTTACCAAGTGGAAAACTCTCAACCAAGTGGAACACTGATCTCTCACATTGATCTCACACCCTGTTAGAACTGCACAATCCTCAAGGAACCTTCCCTTGACTGCATGCATGAGTTTCCTTTATAGGAAAACACATGCAACTAATAGTACAATATCCTTGACATTTAGCTCAACTAGGTCTTTCTCAGAATAGACATGCATGAGTTTCTGATGAGGGAATCTTCAGTTATCTGGAGTACACTGGTTGAGTGCATGCATGCATCAACTGACTGATAACTCACAATTAGTTCTTCAAACAGTTTGGAACTAATTTAACTGGACTTAGCTCAGTAAACTGAGCTAACTAATTACAACTCAAATATAACTCAATCTTATCTCCTTAATTAAGCGATAATATCCTTAATTTAATGGATAGCTCTTGCATGACTTCAGAAAGACTTCTAACGTGAATTTCTCCAACTAATTAATCCATAATGAATTAATTAATTATTTCCAAGCAGCTAGTGAGACTAAATTCAATTTTAATTCAGGGACAAATCAAAATTGGAATATTCTAGATTCTATTTTTATCATTTCTTGTTTCTATTTTCAACACTCCCTCTCAACAAGAAAGGAATTCAACTCGATCCCAATCCTAAACCTTTGGAATGTTATGCATGCAACACTTCTCGCTAGTGTTGTTGCTCCATCAACTCCAGAAACAAAAAAACATCCAACCAGAATCAATATAATGCATCTGTCATCAAAGTCTCTGACTATTATTGCCTTTGTCAACTAAAAACTTTGTGCTTCTACTAACTCTACCTTTCTGCATTGTTGTCAATCCTTCTCTATGCTCTTGAGTATCTAACTGCTCTAGCCTCTATCACTTTCATCTCTCACTACATCAATCCCATAGATTCCTCCAGCTGCATCTGTGTTGTTGCTGGTCCTTTCTCCTAACACTGCATCCGCACTGCACCTCCTCTCATCATGTTGCATTGTGTCGCCCACTACTGTACTACAACTTAGTTACTGAGAAGTAAGTAACTGATCTCACAACTGACCTCCCTGTTGGGCTAGAAACACACTCTGATGCTGAAGCTCCCTCTGTCGCTTCATCTGCATCTGTCTCTACCCACTCAGCCAGTCCTGCTACTCCTCATCGGGGCTCCCGTAGCAAGGTCTAATCAAAGAGGTTGGGTACATCAAGGATCCTGCCCCTATTTCAGCCTTCTTGATACTATCACTTCACATCGCCCCACCTCACACCTGGAGGTATGGCTGCATGTGATCCCTCTACCCACTTCTCCAATTATGGCTCCTCCATAATTGTCTGAGACTTCTTCTCGGGCTGCATGTTGAGAGGTAATTTACTCTTCCTTTTAACCACCAAGTCTCTAACATTTGCCTTGATCCTCAAGGCTTTGCATGCATCTTGAACCTCAAGAGCATACAGGTTCTTGATTCGTGAATAGCTTTGTTTCACCTGTCTTGTGGTGATGTGTCTAAGGAAAACCTTTCCCTTACTAAAGACAACATCATAGCCTTTGTCCTCTAACATCGCGACCGATACCAAGTTCTTCTTCAGTCTAGGCACATACTTCACATCTGTCAAGGTGATAGGAGGTCCATGTTCCCTCTGAAAAGCAATCGTTCCCACTCCTGAAACACTAAACCTTTCGTCGCCACCCATCTCTATGTGCATATTGAGGTCTTTCTCCTCCAAGGTATTGAATAAACTTTTATCGTCGGTCATGTGGAATGAGGCTCCACTGTCAAGATACCGAAAACAACCCATCAGTGATGACACCATCCATGTGATGAGAGTAAAGTCCTTTTCGAACTGAGAGGCTAATGCCTCAACTTTTGATCCTTTCGAGGATCCCTTCTTGGACTTCTTCGATAGGTAATTAGTCGCATAATGTCCCATCTTGGGTTTTTTTTTTTTTTTTTGTAAGTATGATATGAATTCGATTTGCACCTGCAACCTTGAACTTCAAACTTCAAATTCTCTTCTCTGTATACTATTCACTTCTTCGATAAACTAGGTTGCGATACCATGTAGAAATTCTGCAAATTCTCTACAAATCTCACTCTAAGACTATGTAGAAAATCTGACTGTAGATTAACCTGATAATGCAATATAACCAAAGAAAAATACTATAACCTAATTATACTATCAATTTGCGGAAGCTTAAATATCGAGCAAGATCGATCTGAACACATATAACCAGAAGAAGAAGAAATCACAATATGCATGAAAATACTTTGGGGAAAGCCTCAGCTAAAAACCCCACTATCTGTATTAGCATACAAGGTGGAAATACATCAAAATTATACAAAGCCTTAGCTCTGACAGCTAGCCATCTCTCATTACAATCCTCGTGGATGCTCATAGGCAAAATTGGCTTCTCACAAGCCTTCATTTCTACCCTCCAAGCTCCTATTTCCTTGCACAGATTCTCTTTGGTGATCCTCCTATTACCAAGTGGAAAACTCTCAACCAAGTGGAACACTGATCTCTCACATTGATCTCACACCCTGTCAGAACTGTGCAATCCTCAAGGAACCTTCCCTTGACTGCGTGCATGATTTTCCTTTATAGGAAAACACATGCAACTAATAGTACATTGTCCTTGACATTTAGCTCAACTGGGTCTTTCTCAGAATAGACATGCATGAGTTTCTAATGAGGGAATCTTTAGTTATCTGGAGTACATTGGTTGAGTGCATGCATGCATCAACTGACTGATAACTCACAATTAGTCCTCAAATAGTTTGGAACTAATTTAACTAGACTTAACTCAGTAAACTGAGCTAACTAATTACAACTCAAATATAACTCAATCTTATCTCCTTAATTAACAGATAATCTCCTTAATTTAAGGGATAATTATTGCATGACTTCAAGAAGACTTCTAACTTGAATTTATACAACTAATTAATCCATAATGATTAATTAATTATTTCCAAGCAGTTGGTGAGACTAAATTCGATTTTAATTCACAATTTTAATTCAAGGACAAATCAAAATTGGAATATTCTGGATTCAATTTCTACCATTTCTTGTTGCTATTTTCAACAAAGATGAGATAAAGTGTTTATGATATATGATTAATGATTTTTTTGTTGTTGGAAATAGGAAGAGAAAGATGAGAAAGGAGAGGCGCAGAGGTTTATTGTAAATCAATTAAAAGGAAGGAAAAATATCTCCAAATAATAGGATTTTTCAAGTTTCTTCTTCAGTATGACTAAATTTTAGTTGGAGCTAGGGAGTTGGCCTCAAAAACATTGATTAGGTACTCTAGAAATCAAGACCTCACATATCCAAGTTAGTCCATTAAATAGATTCATCTTGGAAAAAGGTTGCAAAGGCTAAGGTGCAAACCTCCCCTTTTTAATGTGGGTTTTAAACCTTCCATTTGAGAATGCTAAAAACAAGGTCAAGACCTTGAAAGGAGGTCCTTGATTTTACCAAAACTCAATGTCAATGCTTAATCAATGGTGTGATTCTTTCTATTTTGGTTTGGCCTTGAACTTTGGGATCTATCTTTGGGTCTAGTTATCAATCTATCATTTCATTAATGTGTTGAGAAGGTATTAAGGGCTATAGGGGATAAGATGGTTATTTTCCAATAACCCTCCCTTGAAACCCTATAAAGAGATGGTATGCCCCATTTTGTTGTTGTAATATTTCAACCACAAGCTCTTCCTACGAGGATGCCCCTATAGGGAGGGTATGTAAAGGAAGTGAAAAAATAACAAAATTTCGTGTTGAAACAAAGGAGGGTTATAAATTGTAGGTGCATCTAGAGGTCTCAACAAAGGTGAAGGGGAATGGAGATTACCTTCTATTGCAACACCTCCTATTCTACCATTCGAGGTGCTAAAGGGATCTAACTTTAAGGGTCATAGGTGAAAGCTCACAAAGATCTTAATAATGAGAAGGTAGGAGTGATTTAGCATAGGATTCATTTTTCAAAAGTTGACTTTTTGGGTGAGATTTTCCAGTAAATGTAAAAAATTGAAACGCTACCACCTACAAATTAAGTAGAGTATGAGCACATGTTTCCTAATATTCAAAGAGTCTCTTCATATTTTTTCCATGAGATCCATGGCAGGTATGTTCAAGTGTTGATAAATCATGCTAATATATCATCTTTGGTTCACAACGCATATACTCCTTCAACTAGTTATGGAGAGTCCAACCAATGAGTAGGAAAGGTTGTTCATTTACAAGGTTGGCATCAATCAAATATTCTACCTCTCTGGTCAACTCTAACATGAGGACTGTGTCTAATGGACTTATTATTGTAAACAGTTGCAAATATTGGTTTATCTTCAAGTTCAAGGGCTTGAAGTGGTTGCCTCAACCTACAAATCTTTAAAGGTAAAGCCTATTATTACATGTTTATTGTGTTGGCCTAGTGATCCTGTGTGGATTGCGATAAAGCCTGGTTTCTATTGATGAGGGTGAGTTGGTTTAGCCTCAGGATGCCTTGGTTGGTTCTTTTGGTTTGAGTCCCATATTCATGCTTACAATATGGCACAGGGGTGATTGGCTGAAAGAAAGATTTGGTTCAACCAACCTATGGTTGGGTGAAATGTGGTAGTCCCATTCTGGGTTGGCCTTTGCATTCATTAATAAGAGGTTCTTTCCTTGAAATATTATGTTTAAATGTACTTGTTTATATGTGGATTCTATGGCTAACATATCCTTGATATTTATGTTGTATTTATGCTAGTTATAAGCATGTATTATGACAGTGATGATATATGGCTCTCCTCATGTTTTGATTTGTAAATGAATGAAGAATGTATCAATGACCTAATAGATGATAATGAAGCTAATGATATAAGGGAAAAATGCTTCTTAGTGATTCTCAGATAAGTATGAGACCCTTGTGCTCAGATCTATTATTTAAACTTGTAGATTACATATTTGTGACATGTTTGAAAAAATGCATGTCATGGCTAGTAGGGGACCATTCAAGTCCTTGTTCAAGTAGTTTCATTTGTATCGTTATTTCATTTTTATATTTCAGTTCTGAAAGTATCATTGAGTTTAGGGTAGTGACCTAGGCTCTTAGCTTGAAAAATTGGCACAAATCCTGGAGTCACAGGCATAGGTATGAGGAGAAAAGACCCCAGATGCAAGAATACCCATGCTCTGGGAGCATTTGGATCCTCCTGGATGCATGCATGTCCATATCAAGGCAACTATGAGGTTTAATGATATAAAACTTTAGTTGATCTCAGGGGCTGGTTAGATGAGTGGTTGGCATGGCTCCTGGAGTTTTGTTGCTAGTGTGGAAGGTATGTGTGGTGTGTTTTTTCTGATTCCACTTCCGTAAGGTCACCTAGGAGGTTGTATCCCATTATAATGGCCTCTCATCACATATTAACCCTGGTTGGCTGATTACTTAGGTAGATGTGGGATGAGGTTTTAAAGAATGGTATCAGAGCATGGTTCAACCCTTGGACTGAATGGGCAGTGTATTGGTCATGCATTGATGTTGATTTCATATGTGTTCCTTATGCTTGTAATCCATGAGCTTGTTGCATTTTCATGGTGTTGATCATGGTTGTAGTGATGTCGCCATGTGAAGGTTGATGATGTTGTTGTTGGGATGTTTTATTCATGAATGCATGTCAGTTGTATATGCATTTGTTATGCATGTCAGTTTCCATATGTTATTATGCATGCAATGTCATAGTTACAATTATGCATGTATAGTAGGTCAAACATGCATTGTGAGGCCATTGTATTCAATTAGGTCATCATGATGATATTGGTATGTTATGATGCTAATGTGATGGCTGAGATAGAGTAGGAGATGCCGAACATTAAAGTGAAGTTGCAACAAAGGACTTAGGGGTAAGAGAAAATCGTCATACAAGTTTGTATGGTGGGCATACAGGTATGTGATTAATGGTTGTTATAAGAATTAGGGTTACTTATATACTTTTGATTTTATTGTTGTTATGGTTACATGTATGATAAATGCTAGTTGATTAGTGTGGTCATATGCACATTTGTCATATAGAAATGAATGATAGTAACCTATTGTTGTATGCATTATGTTCATACGCACGATGGTTATGTTCATTTAATTGAAGATCTTGATGTTATAAATACCATGCTAACTTCGATTGGTCTATGCATATGATTGTGGTTATGGTATTCAGGTATGAGTCGACTTCTTTGTGGTAGTGTGTTGTACTAATATAGACTGATTGTGCATATGTGATTGCTATGCATGAATGACAATTGTTTATGAGCTTATGATGTGAACATGTTAGCCAGTTACTGTTATGGATATCATGGTATTATTTATGTTTGATTTGATATGTTGTGAAGTTATATCATGCTAATATAGATTGATTGTGTGGACAAGATAGCCTCCCATGAGATACATTAAGGTATGACTTTTCTTATGTTGTCTATTTGGTGTTTGAATGTTTGACTATGTCGTTTATTTGGTGTTTGAGTCTTTGATTTCTATTATGTCGTCTGAATGTTTGATTAATTGAATTATATAAGTATGTGTCTATAAGATTTCTTGCCAAAATGACCTTGTTTTAAGATGGTTGTACTAATACATATGTGTTGAGACAACTGATATGTACTTGAGTGTAAGTAGGTGACACTTGTAGAATTATGTATTATGACTGATGAATGTGAGTTGAATGTTGATTGTTGATTATGACATGGTCGTTAGACTTGGTAAAGGTTGATTTCAAATTAATATACATGATGTCTTGATCTTTGGAATGTGAAACTGACATGTGTGAGAAGTTGCAGGGAAACATGCTTGGTATTAGCTTGACAAGGTAATAGTTGACATGTTTATATAACTAACAGTTGGGTGATGTGACAATGCATAGTAAGACTCAATTGCAGCAAGGCAAAGGTAAAAGAAAGGAATTGAGTGAAAATTTCCTTTGGCTATGTTTAGAAACTGAAATTCCAAAAGAATGAGTGCTTTGCATACATGAATTCTTCTTAACCTTGAATTTGTTTGACATTACGAGGATATGTGTTATATTCATAAATATGTATTTGACAGGTGTAACAAATAGTTCTTGTTGGAAATAATACTGGGGGGGGTGAATCAGTATTATCAAGTCAAATAATCCTTTTCAAAAACCAAATTGTATACACTACTTCAGTTAATTCAACTCGCGTATATACGCAACTATTCAGAAGTAAAACCGCGTATACAGAGCAAACTTTTTAATTTACTTAAACTTTCAAATGATGTTTGTTAATCTGAGATGCAGCATCAAATAACCAGTAACCAGAGACAGTAAAACAGAGCAGAAATACAATCACACACAAGAACACTAGATATAAGGTGGAAACCCAATGTGGGTGAAAACCACCTGCTGCAATTCGTCTCTATCTTTCTTTAATTAGAAACTTCTGTTTACAATGTACTGGTGCATTCCTTTACCAGTACGCAGGCTGCAACCTGTAGAGAGCTACAAGTCTCTATCGTTTTCCAGCTTCTCCTGGAAGGGAGCTACAACCCCCTTTAGCTCTTGTACTAGCCAAGATACTAGTATGTAGGTGCTGACCTACAGAAGGCTATAACCTTCTCTTTCTTCCAGGGACCACGTTTCATCAATTTTCAGACTGGATCCATGAACATTAAACAATCATCAAGAATCTCCTTTCCACAAATTAGATCTGAATCAAGTAGATATTCTTCTTACAGCTGTACCCAAAACACAGTACCAGAAACCATACACCAGAAAACAGAAACCAGAACTCAGCAGCATACACAGAAGCAGTTAGATCACAACTTAAAGCATATACGCTATTTCAAAAGCCTGCAACTTGTGTGCATACGCATCTGCGTATGGAACAACCTGCGTATACGCGCCTTTACTTCACCAAAACTGCGTGTATACATGCCTTCGCTTCACTGAACCTGCGCACAGATCTATAAAGGATAACACACTCTTCCAAATAGTCAATCACTAATAAACCCAGATTATCAGACTTATAGATCAAGCAAGTGCCACATCTAGCAGATCAAATTCATGCAAAGATACTATCATTCAAGATTAAAGATTATGACCCATGAATAGAACTTATCCTTCCTTTTGCGCCAAGGTTCCTCCTTCATTCAGGTCTAGATCTGCAACATAACCCAATTACCAATATACCAGCTCTAGTACTTTTCAGATCTTCAATAATAATCCAGCTCCCTCTTTGCCACATGATCTCCTTCCTCTTTTATAGTCTTAGGCCTTCCTCAATACCATGGTCCAAAACCATAACATTTCAATACCATGAACCCAAACTAGGGATCAACACATCTGCCGAGACACCTTGGTCCGAAACATAGGTTCAAATTCCAAGGACTAACTACCATGGA
>APFE030567371.1:0-17628 GCA_000404065.3 Pinus taeda | reverse complement strand
TACTAGGTTTACACAACAAAAATTGGTCACTATTTGGTCAGTCTAAAAATGAAGTCAATATTTTGGAAATTCACTCATGTTGGTCACCCATCACACTTTTATGTAGGTGTCACAATAAAAACTTGTTAGTCATCATCATAATTCCATTTAGTCTCAAGTCATTCATTAGGTCACTAAGGTTTCCAAGGTCCATCAGTTTCATGAATAAAACCAACAGTAAATAGAGCATGAAAAAGAACTCTTGGGAATTTATTTTTGAATTTTCACACATTCCTCATGCTCTCATGTTCAAAATGTTCCAGAAGAAGGAGTTCCAGCACTCAGGAAAGTAAAAGGAAACTCAAGTTTTTAGTGGTAAAGGTAACTCTATTTTCATAAAGTGAAAAATCAGTTTGTAGAGGATGGTGGGTCCCATTTCTTTTCAAAAAAGAGAAGTAACTTTCCCTGTATAAACTAAAAATCCCCCAAAATTTTTCATTTACTTCGTATTCATTCTTGATTATCGAGTTATCCCATCCAAGAGAGAAAAAAATCTACTTTCCAAGGCAAAATTGACAAACAAATTTAGGCGTTGCACTTAGAAACATTGCACTACACTCAGGAGGTCGACACTGCGATCAGAAGAACTGCGCTGTGCTCAGGAACAAAGCGTTGCACGCAGGACAGAGTGCCCAATCATTCAAAGCTCTCCCAAATCTCATTTTTTGACTTGCAAGCTTAATTTTATTGACTTCTAAGCCAAGGTACAAGTAAGTACACCATCATTATCCCTCATTTGATTTTCCAAATTCATCTCATGTCAATGATTCTTCAAATTAGGGTTTGTAGTGAAATTTGCATGGGAAATGATAGGGTGAAAATGGCCATCTTTATTTTTGGTTCCTAAAACATGTGAAATGATATCCTACGCCTGCATACATGTTTAATAAATCATTTTAACCATTTAACCTACCTCAAAACAAATTTTTAACACTCAAAAACCAAAACCCTAGCTCATTCCTAGAGGTTTTTGGGCATGTTTCATTATAAACCTTGTTTTTCCTCCTTGCAAGCAGATCACTCTTCCACTATTTCTTCACCCATTTTCATCAGATTTCAAAGTCCATATTCACCTTTTTCAAAAATCCTCCATCATTTTGTCAAAATCCACCTTCATATCACTTCATTTCCATTCACACCTCACACTTTATTTTTCATTGCTTGCTGCTAGGATTTTGTGTCATCATGGAGGCAGAATCTTCACCAGAGAGAAAAAGACTTCATCAAGGAGGGAAGATCCTCATATATGAGCCATCAGACTAGAATACAATCAACTCCTATCCTTTCATCAAACAATGCTTTGAGGATGTACATTGCCTAGAATTTTGCAAAAGGGTGAGCGAGGTGGGGTTTCATGAACAATTAATAGATTGGGTGGCAACTCAGCTGAAAGGTGAAACTGTTGTCATCACTGGTGTTGAGTTCAGTTTTTCAGTGACCTCCATCTCACTTGCAACAGTGTTACCGAACAATGGCAAATATTGGTTCAAAGGAATGAGCCTAGATCTTGAACGCTACAAGCCTTTCTTAAAGACGGCATACAAATAAAAACATACTCACCTTATGCCTTTCAGATATTTATTGGAGAAATAGGCCCCTTTGATGAAGACTGTCATGAGGTTCTTTACTTGTGAAGGTAGATTCTCCAGGTTGTATTTTTATCATGTTCACCTCCTGATGCATTTCACCTCTCAAAATCCACTCAACATGTCTAACTATTTATCCAGGAGCATTTCCAAAATATCTGAAAAAAATACAATTGAAGGACAAAGAGCACTCCCCAAGCTTGTTTCATCACAGTCTAATCAAAACTATTTTCCTTCACCAGCTTGTAGAGAAAGGTATCGCTTGGGAAGCCTTTTTGGAAACAACCCTGAAATGACATGAAGCAAATGTAACATCTCAGTCTCCTAGTGTGCCAAAATAACAGAGAGAGGTGGGGTCCTCTAGAAAATCAATGGAGAAGACTTAGCTACCTAAGATCGAGGTGACTAAAGTGTATAAGAGAGGACAGAGGCTTGTGTTTCCTTCTCATGGAGAGAAAGGGGACAAGCCTTCTTCATTGACAAAGTAGGGATCGACAGCAAAAGAGAAGACACAGTTGAGCATGAGTTTGAACTGGTTGATTCAGAGGCTAAGGATCAGACTTCAAACATGCGACATACAATTAGGGATAAGGAATATCAAATCAAGGAGCTAACAATCAATTTGGAAAGAGAAAAATATGTCATATCATTCCTTGAACAAGAGAATAGTCAGCTCAAAGAAAAGGAGTTGATCATGGAAAAGGAAAAAGCCAAGTTATTGTAGCAAGTTGGCAAAGGCAAGGAGACCATAGAATCAAGTGAGCCTGAAGGATCAAAGGGGAAAGGAAAGAGGAAAATACTAAGAACAAGAGGCCTCAAGAAAGCTTTGCAAGAAGAGAAAGAGCACATTCTATTTAATGAAGATCTTGACCTAGAGGATAGGATTACCCTTGAGGTTCATCAAGATAAGGAAAAAAAGCAATAATCAGCTGCTCAGACATATGGTGTACCACTACTAAGCTCAAAACATGATCGCTAATGTCAAAGTAAAGCAACTTGAAAATAAGCTCAAGGAGGCCAAAAAAGATCAAAAGAATGAGGGAAACTTGGAGATTCTTGGTGAAGCATCTATGGAGCTTTAAAAAACATGTTTTTACACCTTCCATCCAATTTTGAAAAAATTATGAGCACTTTAAGTTTTTTGAGAAATTTTGGTCTAAATACAGAAATTTAGTTGTCCAGAAGCGCAACGCCTTGCCGCTGCAATTTTTCCTCAGGCCTCCATTTGAGGAAAGGTCTACATTTTTGAAAATATATTTCCATCCTCTAAAAACCTATTTTCCCATATTTTGCATAGGTGGCTAATTTTTGGAGAAAAATGAAAAAAAGTGGCAAAAAACTAGCATTATGGACCATTGTTTGATAGGCATTGCACTTCTGGAGCGACCATGGGAGCATGGTTTTTAAAGGCCTTACCATGGACCACATTCAGATATTCAAACGGTTCTGGAAACTAGACTTGAAGGGCTAGTTGACTGTTCTCTCATTTTTTCCTTTTGACCCCTGGAAGGCACCTGAAAATCAACTCAAAGTCGGCGATGCACTTTTGCACTTTTTTGTGTTTTAACCTGTAAATTTCACTGTGTAAAATTTCTAGTTTCTACTTTGACTTAGCCAAAGTCAAGATTCTCTATGTAATGGCACTAGTTTCAAGGCTAGGTGATGTAGGCATGAATAAATGTACATCATAGGTTGTTTTTTATGTTTATTAGGCCTCATAAAAGAAGCAAACTCCTAAACAAACTCTCCATGAAGTGTTTGAGTTTCACCTTCTCACTATCAGCTATTGGTTGAGAGAATCTTGGAGTCAGTTCCTCCACGAAGGAATTCGACTCCTGAAAGTGGGAAAGTGGTCTATGAGATTATATATGTATCATTTTTCTATAGGAGAAGAGGGTTGAACTTTTTGTGAAGGAAGCTTGCATGTAATCATCTTTTCAGCTAATACAGAGACAGGTTGCAGCTATTTTCAAGGAACTCTAGCCTAGTGAATTCATGGCGCTTGTACTTCATTCTATTTGTTTTCTAATGGTAAGAACATCTTTATCTACATTATATATCTTCTTTCTATGGATGCCTTACAGTAAAATATACAGAATTCTTGTTTTTCAAGCTCTGTTATATGGTTTTCATAGTTATTTGCATGTCTTCCTAAGATAATGAAATCATGTTTACTTATGGTCATTAGTTTCTTCCACACTTTCTCCTCTATACTACACTAACAATATTCAAAACACACCATGGCTTCTAATATCTAGATCCTTCTCATATTAGCTCCTGCACTCCTACAGACTAGACCTATTTGTGGCTCCAAACCCTAAGTTTAGAAAACCCTAAAAACCATTTTTTCACAAACAAATAAACAAATACACATATCTAGCCTAAAATTCATTTTCTTTAAAGTCATATCACTATTAAGAGACTCAAAGATATCCCTCTCATGCTTAGTAGGGCTAGTTACTGAGCTAAAGTGGTTTGAGGTTACCCTTCTTGATTTCCTTTTCAGCCTAGGAGATTGTAGGGACTAACACATGTGATCTATGATTCTGACTTGTGATGGTTACATGTGATTTATGATTATGGTTTATGATGATTTCATTCCATTATTGATTTTCATTTATGATGGCTGATTTTGAGCTAACAGGATGTGATATGTTTATTCATGATGCTTTGATCAAACAGTTAGATTTCCTTATTGTGAGAGGAAGTAAACAGGATTGCAAGTGTACCTTATTAATGAGCTACCAATGAAGCATGTTGTGAATTCATTTCAATTTATTTTAAATCTAATGGAATTTATGTGCTTGGTATAGGAAGCACAGAAATGCTTGGTTGGGTGGTTGAAACTAACTACAAGAATTAGCAATGTCAATGAAAGGAATTAGAACATGCAACAATATGTTGGTAAAGAACCTCAAGAGTAGGGCCATTGCGGGATATTGATACCCAATAGTTTCCATTAGTTTCCATGAGCATGCTATGACTGGTATGATGGTTTTGAGGCAGGTATATGCCTTGGTTGTTTGACCTTCCAATGTGACGAAGCTTTGCTAAGGGATGGATCACCCAAATAGGGGATGTGGGGGAACTTGGAAGGTGAGTGACTACATGGAAGGGGTGACAAGATTTCCTGAGGGACTGTGTAGCAAAGAAGGGAAGAGAAGCCATGGATTTGTATTGGTCATTAGCATTGCCAAATGGAATCAAATGCACATTGGCAGTGTGCCCTAGAACAATGAGCCAGTAAGTGTTCACTAAGAGGAAAAATGGCACATGATTGTAGCATTGGACATTGGATGAAAGCTTGAATTTGACAATGGATTATGGACTTCCTGGGAAGGAGGTGAATCCTGGTACTACTTTTAGGGTTGAGGTGTGAGCCTCTGGATTCCCTTGTTGTGGATGCAGGCATCGTATCCTTTTATTTGTTGGTTGAGAAAATGTGCATATGTGTATATGTGTGTATTATTGTAAATATTGTATTGAGATGGATTTATAAAGCTCCATAGATAGTATGATTATTTTTCTAGGTGAAGCAAGTGTGTATGTGTGTATATGTGGTTATTATTGTAAATACCATAATCATTTGTGTTATAAAGCTCCAGTAAATGGTATGATTGTCATATCTTCAGTAGTGGTCATTGTAAATACTGGAACGACCTATGTTATAAAGCTCCATGGGTAGTATGTTTTGTTTTCAACGGTCTTCCTGGTTATAGGTTTCATCGAACACCGATGATGGTGTTCCCCCAAGGGGCAGGGTTTTGTAACAACCATGGTTAAAAATTCATGTAAAAATATATAAGGCCACAGTCATGGGACACGTATTCCAAGTTGAATGGTGGGCAAAAACATCCTACTATTTTTTTATTTGGTTTATTATGGCTAAGGAAATGGAAAAGGCTTTGGAAAGGCATGAGGCATTAATTGGCATTTTATTTATCAAAATTGAAATTATGAGAAAAGGAAGGTGAAATTTAACAGGTTACATGTGAGGAGGAAAATGAAGGAAAATAATGGAAAATGAAGAAAATAGAGGCCTCATAATAAAAAGGATTTTGAGGATCAGTGGGCAAGCTTTTTCTTAGAATTTTGTCAGTTCAGTTTTGGAGTTCTCTCTCTATTCTTTCTCTCTCTCTCTCACTCTTGGGCACTTAGAGTTTTATTGGAGCACCTTTGGCATTGGATCAAGAAAGGAAAACAAGGAAAGATGAAGGAAGGAGAAAGCAAGGAAGTGTAGGATCAAGCAGTTAGAGCAGGATGCTTTGCAGGTATTGATTTGCATGTGTGTTTTCCTTGCTAGATTTGTCATGCATGGTGTTGCATGTGATTCTTTGTTGTTATGTCATGGGTTTTTCCATGTGAGAGGTGTTTTTAGCCTAGCCTTGCCATTTCTAGATAGCCATGGTGTGATGGGGTTCTTATGTTTTAGTTGAGATGGATTCAAAGCTGAGTGAGGTGGATCTCCAAAAGAAAGAACACATGGCCTATTGATCCTTGAACTAGACTGTGGATTATGGTAAATCCATTGACCTAGTGACCCCTGAACCAAACTGTGGGTTTCGATAAATCCAAGTATTGTGTGCCTCAGTGGTCCTAGGAATCATCAATCAGTTAATGACGAGATATAAAGTAAAGAATAGAGGTGGTTACCCTTGATTAGGCCTAGGAATCCTAGCCAGTGAATGGTGGGATAAACAAGAAATCCTATAGGGTGGAGTCTCAGTTTAGCGCCTAGTGATCGCTGGATCAAATTGTGGATTGCAGTAAATCTTGAGAGACTAGGAGATAGGAAAATTCCTCTTGGTGTAGGTGGAGAAATATGGTGGCATCCATGCTTGTTTTGTTCTAGTAATCTGGTGGAGATCATGGTAATGCCTATTATTACATGTTTATTGTGTTGGCCTAGTGATCTAGTGTCGATTACGGTAAATCCTGGTTTCTATTGATGAGGGTGGGTTGGTTTAGCCTCATGATGCCCTGGTTGGTTCTTTTATTTTAAGTCCCACATTCATGCTTGGAATATGAAATAGGGGTCACTAGCTGAAATAAATATTTGGTTCAGCCATGGCTTTTGAATTCATTAATAAGAGCTTTTTTCCTTGACATCTTATGTTTAAATGTACTAGTTTATATGTGGATTCTATGGCTGATGTATCATTGATATTTTTATTGTATTTATGCTAGCTATAAGCATGTATTATGATAGTGATGATGTATGGATTTCCTCATGTTTTGATTTGTAAATGAATGAACAATGTATCTATGACCTAATAGATGATAATGCAACTAATTATATAAGGGAACAATGCTTCTTAGTGATTCTGAGATAAGTATGAGACCCCTTGTGCTCAAATTTGTTGTTTAAACTTGTAGATTACATATTTGTGACATGTTTGATGAAATGCTTGTCATGGCTAGTAAGGGTTCGGTCAAGTCCTTATTCAAGTAGTTGCATTTGTATCCTTATTATGTTGTTATCTTTTAGTTCTGAAAGTGTCATTGAGTTCTAGGCAATGACCCCGGCTCTAGGTCAAAAAAATTGGCACAAATACCAAAGTCACAAGCACAGGTATGAGGAGAAAATTTCCCAGACTTAGGCATACCCATGCTATGGGAGCGTCTGGAGCCTCCTAGATGCATGCATGTCCATATCAAGGGAGCATATGGGGGTTTGATGGTCTAAAATTTCAGTTGGTCTCAAGGGTTGGTTACCTGAGTGGTTAGGATGGCTCCAAGGAGTTATCTTGCTGATGTGGATGGTCTGTGTGGTGTGTTTTCCATACATTCCACTTTCTTAAGGTCACCTAGGAGGTTGAATCCCATTATAGTAATCTCTCCTCACATATTTACCCTGGTTGACCATTTACTTGGGTAGATGTCGAATCAGGGTATTACAAAGTTGTATTAGATCATGGTTCAACCCTTGGATTGAATGGGTAGTGCGTTGGTCATGCATTAATGTGGGTGGCATATGTGTTCCTTATGCTTGTAGGCTATTAGGAACGGGTTCCCCCAAGAGCCAATTTTGGGGCTAAAAGCCCATGTTTTGGGGTAGAAGGCCCAAAGTTTGTAATAAAAATGTAAAGCCTCCACATTTTGTGGTCACAGAGCAAGAAGAGGTCAAATGGTTGTCTGCCCTTGTTTTTTGAAGTCTCATGTCGGCTGCAAAGATCTACCCATGGTCCACGGATCATGCAATTGTATAAAAAGGGAGTCTTAGAAGAGTCTAAGAGAATAGTAATGGGAAGAGGGATTTTGGGGTGAGAATTTCTAAGTGTTCTTGAGTCTTACCATAGGTAGAGGCTCTGTAGTTGAGTGCACAGAGGCCTAGGGTGGAAGTCCGCAGCGGAGTGCGCAAACCCCTCCAACTGTGTGTGCAAGGTGGATAGAGTTTGTATTGAACTTGAGATATCAATATAGAGAATTATTCTACAATCAAAGTGTATTTTGTCTCTGTTTAATGCATCTAATTATATTATGTTACGATCTGGGTTTACATTATAATGCTTATTTAATGCGCAAATGTATTCTATTATATTTGTTAAATGAACACAAGCAAGAATAAAGGAATACACGAAGGTAACTGTAAATGTGTGGTAGATTAGGTAACACTTAAGATAATTTGGGAACTTACATAGTAACGTAGTCACAGAGGCGTGTAAGTGCTTGGACCTCGGATTAGGGCTGTGCAAATATCAATCCAGTACCTTTGCAGAGGTACTGAAGGATGGAAGAGAAGGATCATCGATAAGCCCTAAAGGCTTATCGATCTACATGAAGGCAAGATCAGAAAATATAGACCGACGTCACGACCATCTCAGGGTGCAGAAACATGGTTCCTACATCCCCCCATACTGCTTCGGTTGAGACTTCAGTCCACGCTCCGCAGGCTAATGCTAAAAGGGCCACTAGTGTAGGGATTTTCTTGGCTGACTAATGTTGAACCTAGGTCAGGGCCCATCAAGCCAACAAATGGTTCCGGTTCCGTTGCCGGGACCAGGATCTACATGAGAGATGTGTGATGTCGTGTCGTTAGAATCTAACTAAGAAAGAAATTGGAACCTAGTTGGATAGAAAGATCCACGAATTCACAGCACAAGAAAACAAGAACCCAGGATTGACAAAAGAACAGTGGTTGGATAGATACCTGTACATAGAAATACAGGATATCTTCTTCTGTTCCTTCCTGGCTGAGTTATACAAGTGGATCGCAAAGTTGGAAAACAGTCAAGGAAGGTAGAGGCTTGACAAGCTGATTGTTTGGACACCTGAGCTAGTACAAAGGTTAGAAGCTTCTGAAGATAAGATCGCATGCGTTGTCGACCATTGGCTCAACCACATCATAGGAGGATTTGTGACCGAGTTCACGGTCGATACCTTTGTCAGTTACAGTGAAGCAGAGCATCGCTTCTTCAAAGGACCGTGAGGTAAGTATTTGAAATCACTGAATACTTGGATTAAGATGCTCTTGTGTGAACAACGGGTTATGCGATTACCTTGATGTTTGGAGCTACGTGAAGTAGAAAACCTTTCAGGAACGTAGGAAGAAAAGGTATTGAGTATATCCCACTGATCAAACTCCCTTTAAGTGGTGATGAAGGGACTCCAAAGATTTCTCCCCTGAGTGCTAAGATGAGGGTTCCCATGAATACCTACACTGCTTCCACCCTCATCACATCCATCCACACCACCTCCATCCACACCACCTCCATCCTCACCTCCACCGCTCACCCCATCACCCACACCACCGCCACCTCCACTGTTGAATATGGCGAACTCCATAAAACTACCTGTATTCAAGGGCATAAGGAATGAGGACCCGAACCAATTTTGGTTCGTCATAAAGGTTGTATGGGAAGCTTAGGGTGTTGCGGATGATCACATGAAGAAGGTGACGTTGGTTAGTGCTTTGTGAGTTTGCATGCTAACCTGGTACATCAAGTACTCTAATAACAACCAGGCAGCTACACTGGCAAAGATCCAGACCGTGCTGAATAAAGAATTCAGTAGGCCTAAGTCTGAAGTGCAGCCGATTGTGGGATTTAAGGAAATCACGATGAAACCAGGTGAGGCCCCTTGGGAGTTAGATTAAAGATTGAAGTGTAAAATCCTCAAAGCCAATATGAATTTGACATATGCACAACACCGCGAATGGTTTGTGGCTTCGTTCCTGCCTCACCTAAGGGTTGCGCTGTCACACCAGAAGATTACGACTCAAGTAGAATCCTTGGAGATTGCAATGAGACTGCATGAAACAGTGATGGAATATTCGAATTTGGGGGTTCAGCAGATTCATGCACAGTTGCAAAACCTTTGTCTCGAAATGCAAAGTGTAAAGCAAGACAAAACTGCTCGGCCAGAGGTGCACGAAGAGGTTTGGTGCATAAAATGCAAGGGTCAGGGGCATGACAAGGATCACTGTCTAGTTTTTTGCGAACTATGTTGCAGTAGGAGGACCAATGACTCTATGACTGGAGGGCACAGTAGGGCCAAGTGCAGGGCCTATGCTGTGGTGTGCTATATGTTAGGTAGTAGTGAAACATACCACTGATAATTGTCATTTGCTACAGAAATTTGTACAAACACCGCAACAGTCGTTCTGCAATTTATGTCAATCAGTAGGCCATGATGAGCGCAATTGTCAAAGTTATGAATTAATGATGGATAGGACACTCGCATACAGAATGCAAACAGAAACGCAACCTCCAAACCAAGGCATTAGGGGGACGCAAGGTGAATATCAGGGGTGTGGCCAAGGCCAAGGTTGAGGAGGGCCTAGGAGAGGCTGAGGATAGCTGATTTCTTACAATTACAGATGCCTAGGACACTATGCGAGGGACTGTCCAAATCTAACGCGATTGTCATGCCATTACTGTACTAAGTTTGACCATGTGATTGAGGATTACCCAATATTGTTGGCTAAGATTCGCGAATAGGTGGCCCAGCCTCTGCAGCAGACGTAGAACCTCTTGTTGGGTGCAGGATCCCCCAAGGGAAGTTTTGGGGCTTAGAGCCTAGATTTTGGTCACAAATTGTAACCCGAATGTAAAAGACTCCGCCTTTTATGGGCGCAAAGCGCGAAGTTGTAAAAGAGTCATAGGGTTGTTCGCCCTCAATTTTTTAATGTAATGTCAGCTGTAGAGATCTACCCATTGTCCACGAACCATGGGATTGTATAAATATAGTGAGGCTCTATGTAGTTAACTGATGGAATAAAATGAATGGATGATCATGGAATAGAAGCATAGTCGAGTATCTAAAGTGTAAAGTCTAATTTTGGGTTGTAGAGTAGGAGAAGGCTCTGCAGTTGAGTGCACAAGGGCTTAGTAGTCCGAAGTTGAGTGCACGGACCCCTGCAGCTGAGTGCGCAGGGCGAGTCGAGTATGTAACAGTTGGAAGCATTAATAAACAGACGTTTTATATCATTCCTGTGTATTTATTTCCTATTTTCTGCGTTGAATGTATTGGGTATGAATTGCATTTCTACTATTTATATGATGCACGAATATATGTGACTATGATAAGTAAGTGAATGTGAGATAAAGTATCTATTTACACGAAGTTAACTAAGATCTTAAAGAAGATATGTAAGATTCACGGTATAGTTTGGGGAAATAGCATAGACCGGTGCCATACTAGCGTGAAAGCACCTCATCCCTTGGTTAGGGTTGCACGAAGGAAATTATAATGGATCGCGAAGGTCTCGTAGGTCAGCACAGTGTGCGAAGTGACTTGCGCAAAGGTAGGAACAGTTGGACTAAATCGACACATCAGACATCTCAAGAGTGTGGAAACTTGGTTCCAACATCCCCCCATACTGCTTCAGTTGAGACTTCAGTCCGCACTCCACGAGGTGATGCCGAAAGGGCCAGTAGTGTAGGGATTTGTTTTTCTAATTAACTTTGAACCTAGGTCAAGCCCCATCAAGCCAACAAATGGTTCCATTTCTGGGATCGGAATCTGCATAGAGATGTCTGATGTTGTATCATTGCAACCCAACTAAAAAGGAAATTGAAAGCTGGTTGGATAGAAGAATTCACGAGTTCGCAGCGCAAGAGAACAGGAACCCATGAATAACAAAAGAAGAGTGGTTAGACTACTACCTGTACACAGAGATCCATGAAATATTCTTCACGTCTTTCCCTACTAAGTTGTACGAGTGGATCGCGAAGCTAGTAGATAGCCAAGGAAGGTGGAAACTCGACAATCCTATTGTGTGGATCCCAGAATTAGTACGAAGGTTGGAAGAATTGGAGGATAAGATCGCGTGCACCGTTGATCATCGTCTCGATTAGATTATAGGAGGATCCATTATTGAGTTCGTGGTTGACACCTCGATTAGCTACAGTGAGGCACAGTGACGCTTTCTCAAAGGACCACGAGGTAAGTACGTAAAGTATTTGAATACTTGGATTAAAATGCTATTGTGTGAAAAGAGGGTTATGTAGTTACCTTGATGTTCAGGACTACGCAAAGTGGAAAAACTTATAGGAACGAAGGAAATAAGGGACCAGAAACTAGCCCCTTGATTTCACCTCCGCGAGGGGACGAGGAAGAGCTGTGAAGGTCTCGCCGTGAAGTGTGATCCATCTGATAACGTAAAGAATTCAACAAATACCACCTCCACCAACACCGCCACCAGCTTCACCACCATCACCTCCATCTTCACCTGTACCACCTCTGCCACCACCGTGATTCAATATGGCAAGCACAGTGAAGTTGCCTGTGTTCAAGGGATTGAGAAATTAGGATCTAGACCAATTTTGGTTCATTGTAAGAGCCGTATGGGAAGCGCAAGGAGTTATAGATGACAATATAAAGAAAGTGACACTAGTTAGCACCCTGCAGGACCATGCACTGACTTGGTATATTAAGCACTCCAATGATAATCCAAAAGTGGGAATCACAGATATCCAAGCAGCACTAAACAGAGAATTTAGTAGGCCAAAGTCTGAAGCATAGTCGATCATTGGATTCAAAGAGATCACGATGCTACTAGGTGAGACTCCTTGGGAGCTAGTGTTACACTGAATTTTGTTGCCTTGACTTTCTGCAGTTATATGGCCCCATCAATAGCCATATTGTCCTCTTTGTCAAGCCCCATACCTCTGCTCTTCATGTCAAAACTTCAAAAGAGAGAAAGTCACTTAAAAACATGTTTATCTCTGGGTAAGCAGTTTCTCTCTACCTTCCCTGCGTGTACGCACCCCAAATACACTGCACCTGCGTACTTATACGCTCTGTATGCTAAAGGTTGGGTGCGTACCCCTGTAAAGGTCAAAAGGCGCGAGTTTCATCTTTAAAAAGTTACTTGTGGTCACTTCTAGAGCCTTCTAGAAGAGTTTTGGACGTGTATTGAGCGCCTCCAGATGGTTCAGGCACCCCTATGATAGAGGAGCTTATCCCATCAAGAGAGGAGCTACCCCATCCAAAAGAGGGAGTACCCCATTGATGTTGGAACTGAATAACCTCCTCTAGAATACTATAAATACAGGCATTGAGCCAAAGGAGGAGAGGTTGAAAGCTGAACATTCTAAAGGGTAAATGCTGCTGGAATTAAGACTTCCATTGTTGACTTGTGAGGAGAGATCACCATCCTTCCTTGTTGCCATAGTGGGAGTGGGTGAGCTGGTCAAAGTAGAGGAAATCACTTGCTGGACCCTGGGAGGAGCTTGCACAACACCAAGGCTCAGGTTGTAATGGTTCCTTTGATTATTTAATACAAATAAGTCCATTCTTCTCAATGATTTGTTAATGAATTATTTCATGTATTCCTTGGTCAACATGATAAATATGCTTTGTTTTATGATGAATATTCAGATGCTATGTAATCGTTTGCTTTGTTAGTGTATGCAGGTCTGAAAGTGAAGGAGGAGCTCATCTGGATCAGCAAGGCTGGACTGCTACAACAAGCGTGGAACCTAAGGTAAGATCGAAAACATTTGAATTCTCGTAGAATGATGTTTATTTAGAGAAGGATAGCTCTTGTTTGGTTTGTTTGTCACTAGAGAGTCTTAGACTCCTAGGGAGGTTAGATTTGTCCGCAAAAATAACTCTTTCCGCATGAAAAATTGGCGACTCCGCTGGGGAATCCATTGATGGATTTGATTTTTCCTTTAAGCATTACTTTGATCTGAAAAGAGTCTTATTTCTTTGCTTTTTGATTGCTTGACTGTGTTTTTGGGTGGCTTAGCTTAGAGTTAGTTAGAACTTAGGTTTTCTTTGTTTTACAGTAGTACGCACCCTCTAAGTTAGACACAGTGCGTACTTGTACGCACTGTATCTGTGTACACAGAGCGGGCACGCACCTGGTTAAACAGGTTGCCTGCGTACCCTAGTAAAATTTAGAAAATTTCCCTTTTTTATCAGTTTCTCCCTTTTGAATTTGTTTTTCTTAGTTTTTTCTGCCCAGAACTACTGTTGACTGTCAGAAATCCTCACCTATACTTTTTCCATTAGTATCGATAGTTTTAGTGAGATTCCTTGAGATTTTCGCCTTAGGGTTTGGTTTTTATTTTGGTCCTGTAGTGACTTTGGGTTTAGAAGTCGCAAAGCCTTAGATATCTCTGGTTTTGTCGGTTTTCTTAGGAGTCGGACCAGTCTCAAAATCTACCCTCATGAGCAACCTATCTTTGTGTTGTCTCTTTGCAAAATTTCAATATTGCTTGTCATTTAAAGTTGTGAATTTCATTTTCAAAAAGAACAAAAAGAGATTGAGTTTTTGTTTTGATTAGTTTGTGACTCTGCATAAACTAGTCCTTGGATTAATCATTACCAAGTAAAACATCCCAAGAATCATCCTAGTAAGCTTTTGCTTCTTAGATTAGAATCCTAGTTGAAAAGTTAGATACATTTTCTTTGTTTCGCTTTTGAGTGATTTTTCATAAATTTGCTTAGATCTTGAAATTGCTTCGATTAGATTAGTTTTACATGCTTTTTGTTAAATAGGAAAATATCAACGATCTCTTTTGCGATATTTGCTTTAGAGTAATATTTGATATCTTTGAAAGAGAAAAGAATTTTTTTCGTTAAAGTAGAGAGCGGTCTTGTTTTGTGTGTTTTGAAAGAGAAAAGAAAATTGTTTCTTTGGTTGTCTTTTGAGAAAGTTGTGTTTATTGAAAAGATTGCATTCTCTCAACTCTCTTAATTAGAACATTCATCGAAAAGAAAAGTTATCGAATCATCTTAGGTGCATTTTTTAGAAAATTGAAGTCGAGTCTACACACCATCAAGTTTCATCTCCATCACCTTTGTCCTAAAGAACAACCACTAAAATCAACGCTTAAACTAAAATCAACATAGAAATTTTTATTTTCTAGGGCTCTGAAGCACCAACATAGATCAGGCTAGTGTCTTGGAGTAGGTGAGTAATTAACTCTCCAAGACTATTAAAACAAACAGTAGCTTATCTTGTGATAGAATAAATCCAGCTGTTACATTTGTATTCTGGGAAAGCTCCTCTTAAAGGAGAAGCACGAGCTCGTGTCCGAACCAGTGAGGGGATCAATCCTCCCTCGTTGGGAACGACGCCAGACACGTACGCATTACAAACGGTATACCTCTTGTAGAGGAGCCTGGGGATCACTTATTGGTAAACCTTGGATTAACCATTGTCAAGGAGCCGGTAAGGGGATTGAGCTTGTTACTCTGCCCTTGCGTGCTGTCGGAGTTTAGACTGTTCCCCCAAATATATTTGTTGCTGTTGGTAACCTTAGTGGCCATAATCCTAGGATTCTACCCAAGGTGACGGTGGTGGGAAGATCCCACTGTACCTGGAGCAGACGTCGGCTAGACTCACTTGGATTTTCTGGGGGGTTCACTTCACTCGAGACGGTTAAAGTGGAGGAACTTGGTCCAGTCTATTCATTAAGCAGGTTGCCGGGGTAACTGTTCCACCCGCTCTTTCTGTACTGAATCCTACGAGGTTGGATTTCATCACCAACTAGTGTTTTTGGTCCGGAAGCTACTGTTTGTGTTTGGTTTGACACCCTAGATTTTTAGGCGTGTGTTTCAATTGTTTGGTTCTTTAGCGACCTTAGGTGTTTTTCTTGAGTTTTTACTTTGATTTCGTGTGTAGTAGTTAAAATCATTAGTTGTGGCTGAACCACCGAGACGCTCCCGTAGACTTCGGGGCGAGTCTCCTGAGGTTATCTCTGTGGCCGACCTATTGAGGCAAGCCCGTAGATTACGTGGTGAACCTCCTGAAGAAATTCGGTCTCGTTACGAAGGATTAAAACTTCTGGTCTCTCCTGGTGGCACTAGATTACTTTCATCTGAAGAAGAGTATGATCCTGAAGCAGTTGAGGTTACTGAACTTACTGGTAGTGTTGCATCTGCCAGTGGTATAGGTGAAGAGCCTCAGATATCTGAACCAGTTACTCCTTCTTCTAGTGTTCCCGGTTCACCAAAGGTAGATAGAGTCATTACTGAAGATCTCCCTTCTAGTTTAATCTCTATTGAAGAGATTGCCCCAGAAGAAGATCGCGCTTCTCATTTTGAAGACGATCTACCTTCTCTCGATCTTCGAGAGCATGAATCTATTTTTTACAGTCCCCCTCGAGCTACCACTTGGTATCTTTCGTTGACCAATTTTTTGGATAACTCAGTCGGTCTTTCTCCACCTCGTTTTCCCTTTTCACCTAGAGTTTTTACTCCTCCTGCATATATGTCGAGTCCGTCATCTCCAGACGCCTATTTATACGGCGGTCCGTCTGTTCCTCTTGGGTATCAGTCTATTTCTGGTACTTTTTCAGGAGCATCTCCTCGTCCCTACGAACAGAAGTTGTTAGCTGGGAGTAGTGGCAGTAGTCAGTTCAGTGCTGAGGAAATTCTTATGATGTCGGGTCAACCTCAAGGCAGTCAGTTACCGCCTGGGGGGCAGCCTCAAGGTACTTCTTATCCGCCTGAGGTGCAACCTCAGGGTACTTCATATTTGCCTGGGGGGCAACCCCAAGGTGCTCAGTTTGTGTCTGGGGGGCAACCTCAAGGACAGTATGTCCCTACGGGAAAGTATCTTCCTCAAGGTCAACCCCAGGCCCAATATGTGCCCCAGGGTCAACCCCAGTATTCTTATGTACCCCAAGGTCAGTCTTCTTATCCATATCAACCCCAGGGGCAATATTCATATGTACCTCAAGGGCAGCAGCCCCAGTATCAATTCGTGCCTCAAGGCCAATATGTGCCTCAAGGCCAGTATCAACCGCCTTCCGGTCAACCCTACTATCAATCTTATCCTCAACCTGGTTATGGATATCCTTATCCCCAAGGTCAATACCCTGGAACGAATTTGGTGTGGGATCCTTCACAAAATCCACAGATGTTGCAACCGAACGTGCAGTCGTCTTCCCAGCCTGGACAGGCCGCTGGTGCATCCCAGCAACCCGTCCAGTCTACGGCTTCCTCTGCATCTTCTGTAGTCTCTCAGACTGGGCCTAGTACTCCTACTACTCCGCCTCGAACGTCTGCTACGACTACTTCAGCATCCACCCCAACTTCTTCTGGAGTATCAACAGTTCTGGTTTCTACTATCCCTGTGTCTCTTCCTTCGATTTCTGTGCCTCAGTCTGGTTCTACAATCCAGACTTCGGCTCAGATGCCTGCTGGAAGTACGGTGGTTACATCACAACCTCAATTTATTCAACCTCCGTACCAGGGACAGTACCAACTCTAGTATGGTCCTGCTGCTCAACAACCAACTTACCAGTATCAACCGTATCCTGGGTACACTTATCAACAACCTCAGCAACCCCAGTACGGTCGGGTTAATCCTGGTTTTCCAGGAGGATATAATATTCCTAATGCAAATCCTATTCCAGGTTATCCTGGATATCCTCCTCCTGGGGCTGGTTTTAGTGACCCCAAGTTTTCGAGATCCTAATCGGCAATTGCCTTTTATCACAACTTTGGATTTACCAGACTTCACGCATCTTACAAATGATCCGATCAGTTATCATCCGTATTGGCCATCAATGCCTAGCAAGTTGCCCAGCGACATACCTAA
>APFE030567369.1:0-16220 GCA_000404065.3 Pinus taeda | reverse complement strand
CTTACTTCTTGATTTATAAAATTGAAATCCATATTACATTTCGTAAAAAAGATGATTGACATATTAAAAAAAAAAATATGTTGTTAAATCTTTTCCACTTACATCTTATTATTCTCTTTTTACTCATTATTCTTCTATGTTCATTTCATTAACAAAACTTTTATGTTTAAAATAAGTTATTATGGGAGACAATTGATTGTAAATCACTTTACCCTTAACTTTATTGGCAATGAAATTTGAGAATCTTTCAATTTTTGTTCCCCTTAAATATCTTATATTGTGCTATTATTAAATCAATCTATGTATTACTTTGGTCTAGCTTCATGAATTAGAGTTTGGGATACATAATTCATTTGGGATACAATGCTAATGAAATTGATAATCTTTCAATGTTTGGTCTAGTTAAATCTCTTATATTGGGCTATTATTAATTCAATCAATGTATAGCTTTGGTCCCGTTCACCAATTAGACTTCGGGATATTATGTTTTAGAGCATACATTCATAGTCAACACAAATGTATGAGCAAAATTAATGGCTACTCATTTGAAATTATTATTAATTCTTATAAATTGAATAAATTAAGCTTAATTGCAACTAGGAGAATGAGGTGTTTTTGCATTTGAATTGAATTAACTAAATGTATGAATTATGTGTCTAAATTAAAATGAGTATGAAAATTTTAAAGACTGAAAATTTTCTTCAAATTGAAGATTGAAAATTTGAAGGATGGAAAAGAATTTCAAGTTTAAAAATGTTAGAAAATCTTATTAATCCTCAATATTAAGCAAAAAAATGTTTAGCAATATTTTTGTAAGAATACAATTTTTTTTTTTAATTATTTTATAGTCTCTAAATTAGTATAAAATTTAGGTGAACCATTTTTAGAATAAACGGAAATTGGCAAATCTTTTTTTTGTAGAAAACCATGGAAAATTAGCTCACTTGGAAACATTGGCCCCTATAACTTTCCTTGAAAAACAAAAAAAAATCAGCTGCCTTTAATGTCAATATTACAATAATAAAAAAAAATCATTTGAATACATTACAAATATATCATAGATTCATCTTAACCTAGTCCAAAATTATATCATAGATTCATCTTAACTTAGTCCAAAATTATCACCAATATATTATTAGGCATTAAGCTAATTCTATAATATAACAAATATTCATATAAAATAAAAAATAAAAAAATTAACAAAATTAAAAAAGCCTCTGTAATTTTTTTAAATAATTAATTTATAACCAATATTTAATAAAACTAAAATTAAACAAAACATTTACTCTCATTTACATATTTTCATTTTAACTTATATCTTTTATATTTATATATATTAATAAATAGAAATATATATTAATAACATATTTGTAACATCCCATTAAAAAAAATCACGTAATATAATGCTATTTGTGATGTCTTCTTGTTCTGGTAACTCTCTATTGATATATCGTGAAAATTTTATATAATATTTCTGAGTGAAAGGAGATGAATAAACCAATGGGCATATATCAAACTATGATTTGAACTAAATTCTGTCTCATTATATTGTTACAATCTCAATTTAATGGAACAGATTGAAATCACCTCTATTCAGTGATTATGCCAAATGCACGATATAGTCATTGTAAATGGTCAGTTACAAGGACCAACTCTTTTTTAATCAAGGGGGACACTGTGGGATTCCACTATTCACTAGTTTGTCTCTGCTCTCATATTTTGGACATCCCTTAATTGGAATATGGTGATTTAATCTTTGGTGAAGTTAATTTAATTCAAATTCACCGGGCAGATTTTTGGAGATTCAATTTCTTATTTTAACTGCACATTTCTGAAATATTTTATTCAATTCAAAATATTTTTGGTATGAAGGTCTCTATCAAGCAACTAGTTCCTAGCATGATATAGCAAATGCAAAATGTCTGTCCCGATTGTAGTGGCTAGTGTAAAAAGAACAAAGTTGTTCAAGGCAAGAAAGTACTAAAGGTACACGTCCAGAAGGAGCTGCAGTGGGAAGTTGGAACTCGGAAGTGTACTAGTGAAAATACTCTTGGTATTGGAGGTAGTTAAGAATGAACCTAGTGGAGATAGTCCATATAATTAAAAGGAAAATGATGTTTCCTTCCTAAAATGTCTTTTATTCAGTGCACACAAACTCTCAATTCAAATGCCAGCCTTTCTACATAAGTCTCATCTGAAGGCGGCCTCAATCAATTGAATTGAAAGTGGAAGATACAGTTAAAATGAGAAGGACGATTTATTTTCATATTGGCTGACACATGTTCATCACAAAGACATTTAGATGCCAACCCTTATTTCATATAATTAATCTGAAGCAGGCCATTACTTGAGAGTGGGGTAAGTCTGTAAAGCTTCAGCTTTATTTTTACCCGTCAATTTTAATGAGATTGCGATGAATAAGCAGGGAAATGACTAAGACGACATATGTACATTATTCTCTCTGAAAATTATATGCTTTTGAAAGAAACCAATCCCCATATTACTTGGTACCGTCACTGCTGCGTGGACAGAGGACAGTCTTTCAGGGTGAAGCTGATGAAGCATCGGACACTGGACACTGTAACTGGGGACATTGTTTTTGTATTGCAATTGAAAGATCACTCTAAGTTACGTTATGACATGCATTTCCTCAACAAAACTGTCAATACTCATCTACCAGAAATCGACTAATTTC
The DNA here is from genome assembly GCA_000404065.3 of Pinus taeda. Taxonomy (NCBI): domain Eukaryota; kingdom Viridiplantae; phylum Streptophyta; class Pinopsida; order Pinales; family Pinaceae; genus Pinus; species Pinus taeda. The sequence continues at coordinate 13,525 of APFE030567369.1, read as the reverse complement.
TTCAAACTCTACAAGGGACTAACAAGATTGCTCCTTTCTCCATTACTGTTTATTTTAGTTATTGATGGTCTGAGCAGAGGCATTTTGTTGGCTAAAGAAAATGGACTAATTGAGAGATGAGGGGTAATAAGAACAACTTGTATTTCACATCTCATGTTTGTGGATGACCTGTTGTTTTCTAGAAAAATAAAGTAAGCAAACTACAAGCATTCCACAACATACTTTCCAGATTTGGGGTGGCATCTAGAATTATTATGAAAAAAGATAAATTTGTTCTCTGATTACTAGTATCTTGCCTCCAATTCACTAGCACATTTACTAACACTAATACAAGTAACTCATTCAGAAATTAGGAATATGAAAACATACCAGGAATTGGGAATCCGCAAACAAATAAAATCCAGTAAGTTAGGAAGCCAGTGGAATGCGCTCATCTCCAAACATAAATTGTGCTTAAACCTTGTTTGACAGGGGCTCCTCTCCAAGCATAAATTGTGCTTAAACCTTGCTTGATAGGTGTTTGCTGAATCATAAATCTATGCTCCTCTCCAGCTTAAATCGTTGTCAAACCTTACTTTGGGCAGCGTTCAAGCACAACCCAATACATGACCCATATTAATATCTAGTGGCTCTCAATTGAAACTACCAAATGAAATGGTACTAAAGGGTAATTGTGAAATAATAATTAATAAGAACTTGGATCATATGCATAACTAGAAAAAACAACTCAAAAAGAAATTGTTGTTTTTTAAATGGGAGCAACTTAGAAACTGCCAAATGTAATGGTATGAAAAGGTAATTTTGACATAATAAATAATAAAAACTTGCATCATATGCACAATTAAAAAAAACAACTCAGAAAGAAACTATTATTTTTGAAATGGAAGTTTCTCAAAATTTAAGTTTTCACATGAAGGAAATCCTCAAATTCAACATTCTTAAAATTTTAATTCTAAAAAAAATGAAATTTAAAAAAAGTTGAAAATTTAATAGCCCTTCTTGAAAAGTTTAAAATATTATTCCAATTTTTTTTTAAATGACAAAAATCATATTTTATATTTTTTTTGACGTGTAAAAATGGCTCCTTACTTTTCTGACGTGCCAGACGCCCAAGAGCTCTGACGTATTCAATTTTGAACACTTCTAGGTCCACACATATGTGTTTTAATTTAGTTTTTATTAACCCAGCTTACCGTGGATCAATTAAAATAAAAAAATTGACGTGAAATCGAGAATAAAAGAAGAAAGACAAAAAGCACAAATCTAAACTGAAAAAGGCAACAGAAAAAGGAAAAAAACATAAATCTAAATAGAACGTATCGAGAAAAAAAATAGAAAGTATGGAAAAAAAGCAAAAATCAAAACGTGGGGGTGCTTTTTGGACTTGGTGAGCGGACTCATTTTCCATCGCATAAGATAAGCCTTTGGCCTCGCATAAGTATCCGTTGAAAGAGGGTCTATATATACATTCATTCAATTTCACAGAATTTCAAACATATTTTCTCCTCCTCCCTCCTTTATCCACGGCCAGGATGTCTCTGTGTGGTATGGTGTGCTCCCTCTATCCATGGCCTTATTATGTCTGCAAGGTTGGCTGTCTCTGTGCGGTATGGTGTTTGGCTTACTATGTCTGCCAGATTGGCTGTGTCTGTGTTTGAGTCTTTGTGTTGTATGGTGTTTGAGTTTGTCTGTGTTTGAGTCTCTGTGTTTCAGTCTCTGGGTTTATGCGAGAGAGGAGGAAGAGGGAATTCGTTTTGTAACATTTCTCGGAGAAAACAACTTCAAGGGCAGGGCAATTGGATTTGGTTCATCCCTTGGAGTTACTGAAGGTTTCTGACATTCAGGTATATTTCATCTGATCTCTGGTATGAGAAGCAATTTCTTTATTATCTACTTTCTTTCCATTTACATTGAAATTTCCTTGTGATGAAGATAGCAACCACCACATTTGAACTATGTTTTATTTGTTGCTATTATTTCTTCTCCTCTCTGTTATGAGAAGCAAATTCTTTATTATGGACCTTCTTTCCTTTTGTACTGAAATTTCTTTTCTTGCGATGAAGATAGCAATCGCCATTTTAACTCTGCTTTATTTGTTGTTGCTATAGCAATCGTCATTTGGACTTTGTTTTATTTGTTGTTGTTATTGTTCAAACCCTGCTTTAATGTACAATTCCAGTTATGTCTAAATGGTTCCATCTCTGTTCAAACCCTATTCCAATGTATAACTTCGCGTATGCAGAGATGGCTCTAGCTCTTTTCCTCTCAGTGATTTAACTAGGTTTACTAAATATAGCTTCTCGTTAACTCAAATTCTGGGTGTCTAACATATTTGATTTTCCATTAATCATATTGCATCATCATTAAATCAAGTTTTACGTTTAACCGAACTATGTGGCCTTCCTTGGGAATGACTGTTTTTCTTCCATTAGATTAACCCTAATTTATTAATTTCTTAACTAATTTATGAAGCCTGTTTACCCTGTGTTTAGCAGTTAGTCTCTCCAATTCATTGATTTGCTTCCTCTGTAAGTTGAAATGCATGTTCTGCTCTACTTGTCTTGTTTTGGCTAATAGGAATGAAAAGCTTATTTATTGCAGATGGGTGCACTTGTAGTATGGTCTTTTCAGCCTCGTCACCATAAAGACTACCATCTTCATTAATTTCCTTAAATTCAGGCTTTTTCTTGATGCATATTGGTTTGAGAAACTTGAGGTTTAGCTGGGAATCATTTTTGGAAAGCTTGAGGTCATCAGATCTAGTATCCTCGCCCCCCCACCTCGGCTGCTGGGTTCTAAGCAGTGCTTACTCCTCCTGCCAGCATTACCAGGCACATTGCCATGCCCTTTTTCATTAACTTGGATTTGCATATCAATTTGTGTCTTCTTGGTCTCTGGGATCTCCGTCTTTTTATCAAATCTGCTTGAATTTCCAATTGGGTGATAATCTCATTCTCTGGAATCTGTCTTTTGACATCTCTGTTTTCTTATCAAATCTTCTTGGGAATCATTTTTGGAAAGCTTGAGGTCATCAGATCTAGTATCCTCGCCCCCCCACCTCGGCTGCTGGGTTCTAAGCAGTGCTTACTCCTCCTGCCAGCATTACCAGGCACATTGCCATGCCCTTTTTCATTAACTTGGATTTGCATATCAATTTCTGTCTTCTTGGTCTCTGGGATCTCCGTCTTTTTATCAAATCTGCTTGAATTTCCAATTGGGTGATAATCTCATTCTCTGGAATCTGTCTTTTGACATCTCTGTCTTTTATCAAATCTTCTTGAATTTCCAATTGGGTGATGATCTGAATCTTAGCATCATTCTCACTTCTTTCTTCTTCTTGTGCCTAGTTCGTGCGATTCTTGAAGATGGACGTGACCACTCTCTCGATGGGTTTAGAGTGGCCCCACATGTGACCAACAAACCATTCACAGAACCGAACCAATGGGTTTGGAGTCGAATGTGTGACCAACAGAAATGAGTAGTCACGCTCTGCACACTGCCAGCTGCTCTTAGAATTACATTAGATTAACCTCATTGCTATCCAATCCCTCCTCTTTCTCTTTCACTGATAAATCATTAGACGGTTTGGACCTCTTAAATTTCTCCTACAGTCATAGACGTGAGCTCTGTTCTATTCTGGCTAATGTTACTACCTGGTCAAACCCTACCCCAAGTTACAACTCACGCACAAATGTGTTTTAATCTTGGTTTTTATTAACCCGTTTTACTCATGCTTATATTAAATTTATAGGTACACGCAGATTGTTATGATTGAGTTTTTATTAAAACAATTTATAGGTATACGCAGATTGTTACAATTGAGTTTTTATGCTCAATTAATTTCAATTACAATTAGAATAAAATTAAGAAAAGTTGATTTAGCTGAGAGGCTCAGTGATTTTATTGTCCATCTTCAAAATTGAAAAGTTGAAATTTTGCTTATCTCAACCCAATTAAAAAAAATAAAAAATAAATAACTATACAAATTATTTAAATAATGTCTGCTGTTCAAAAAAAATTAGACGTAAAGAAATTGGATTCAATTATATGGTTTATATTTTCTATTATTAGGATAGATCCCTGCTTGATTAATCTCTACTTTGATCATCTACAAAAGCAAGTCAAAATTCTGTAAAAAGAATTCTTTGGTCATCTACAAAAGCAAGTCAAAATTCTGTAAAAAAATAAAAGAAATAAACAATAAATTGAAATTGAAAAAGCCCATAAAAAGTATTTTAAAAAAGGCAAGGATAAAAATGGGTGTGCCTTTAGGATTTGGAAAGCGGACTCATTTTACATTGGATAAGGTGAGCCGTTGGTTATTGGTATCACAGAATTTCAAACATATTTCACTCCCTCCCTCCTTTATCCATGGCCTGCTGTCTGCAGGGTTGGCTGTCTACAGTGTCTTTTCTAGTATGTCCGCGAGGTTGGCAGTGTCTGTGCCTCCTCCTTTATCCATGGCCTGCTGTCTGCAGGGTTGGCTGTCTACAGTGTCTTTCCTAGTATGTCCGCGAGGTTGGCAGGCTCTGTGTGGTGTGGTGTTTGGCTTAACATCTGAGTCTGTATAATGTGTTATTGAGTCATGTAGGTTTATCCGCGAGAGGAGGAAGAGGCAGCTATGTTTGTATTATTCCTGGGAAGGAACAACTACAAGGGCATGACAATTGGATTTGGTGTATGGCAATTGGGTTTGGTTCATCCCTTGGAATTACTTAAGGTTATCATTTCATATGATCTCTGGTATGAGAATCAATTTATTTATTATACCTACTTTCTATTTGTTTGTATAGAAATTGTATGGTTCAAACTCTGCTCTGATGTATCAAACCCTATTCCAATCCAATGTATAACTTCAGATATGCGGAGATGGCCCATCTCTTTTCCTTTCGGTGATCTAACTGGATTTAATAAATACAGCTTCTATTAACCAAATTTGGGATGTTTAACGTATTTGATTTTCTATTAATCATATTGCATCATCATTAAATCAAGTTTTACCTTGAACCGAACTATGTGAGTATAAGTCGTCTTACTTAGGAATGGCTGGTAATTTTCCATTAGATTAACCCTAATTTAGTCAGCGTGTTTCTTAATTAATTTAAGAAGCCTTTTTTAACCTGTCTTTATCAGTTAATCCTTCGGGTTCATTAATTTTCTTCCTTTGCAAGTTTAACTGCATGTTCTGCTCTGCTCTACTCTACTCTGTCTTGCTTTGCCTATTTTCTTCCTTTGCAAGTTTAACTGCATGTTCTGCTCTGCTCTACTCTGTCTTGCTTTGCCTAATAGGAATCAAAAACTTATTGCAGGTGTGTGGACTTGAACTATGCCCCTTTTAGCCTCGTCATCATAAAGACTGATGAGTGACTTCATCAATTTTCTTCAATTCAGGCTTTTTCTTGATGCATATTGGAAGCTGGGAACCATTCTTGGAAAGCTTGAGGTCATCAGATCTAGGATCCTAGGCCCCATCTTCGAATGCTCGGTTTTGAGCAGTGCTTACTCCACCTGCAAGCTTTACAGGGCACATTTCCATGCCCTTTTTCATTAGCTCGGATTGCATATCATTTTCTGTCTTCTTGGTCTCTTAACGTCATTTTCACTCCTTTGTGCTTCATGTTTGTGCAATTCTTGAAGATGAACGAGGCCGGGCATGTAGCCAACAAACAAATCCCAGAACCGAACCACCGGGTTTAGAGTCGAATCTGTGGCCAACATAATTGAGTAGTCCCTCTCTGCACACTGCCAGCTGCTCTTAGAATTCCTTGTCATTGCTATCCAATCCCTCATCCTCTTTCTCCTTTACCGATTTTACTTTTCTCCCACAGTCATAGACGGGGAACTCTGCTCTATTCAGGCAACTATTACCACTGGTCAAATCCTACCCCAACTTACAACTCTAGGTATGCACATATGTGTTTTAATTTAGTTTTTATTAACCCATTTTAACCATGCTTACATTAAATTTATAGGCGCGCACTAATGTGTTTAAAATTAGTTTTTATAACCCGCACTAATGTGTTTAAAATTAGTTTTTATAACCCACTTTAAGTATGCTTATATTAAATTTAATTTTTCAATAAATTTCCTTCATCTTGAATATTAAATTATTTTTTCATTTAAATTCGCGTTTTTATTAGCCCATTCTAACAATGCGTATATTAACTATATAGGTACGCACAGATGTGATTTAATTTAGTATGCGTTACATGAATTTATTTTTTCACTAAACGTCCTGCATATTTAATTAATTTTTTTATCTGCAAGGAAGTGTATATATACATCAATTCTCACATAATTTAATTTTTTTTTATCTGCAAGGAAGTGTATATATACATCAATTCTCACATAATTTCGACATATTCTGTCAAATATTTGAGTCGTGCGGTTTGCGACAGAGGAAGAGATAATTGGATTTGTATCATCATCCCGACCAAAAAAAACTTTGGAAGGAAAGCAGGATATTGTTCATCTTTAAAATTATTGGAGGTTTTTTTACTTAAAGTGTATGATTAGGGTGAGAAGCTTATATATCACAGTATGATGTGTAATACTGTTTATCCCTCATCAAAATTGAATTGAAGTTTTGCTCATGTTTCCCAAAATAAAAACTATGAAAAATAAAAAAAAAAATCAAATAATTATACAAAACATTTAAATAATGTACCTTCATAAAAAAATTTACGCCTGAAGAAATTAGATTCTCTCAATTCATGTTAAATCCATATTTAAGATGAATTTATGCTAGTATTATATTTTATCTGATTATTTTTTTATTATGTAAATTTTTTCCATATTAAAATTATTTTTAGCATGATGCAGATAGCCACTACCATTTGAGATCTGTTCTTTTTGTCGTTGATAATGTTCAAGCCCTGCTTAAATCAAGTTTTTATTTTTTCTTTTAACCTAACTATGTGAATATAATTCACCTGCCTTAGGAATGACTTTGCCATTCTCCCATTAGATTAACCGTAATTTAATTACCATATTTCTTAATTAATTTAATCAGGAACTGTTTATCTTGTGTCTATAAGTTAACTCCTCTTGTGCATTCATTTGTCTCCTACATAAATTTAACCACCTGTTCTGCTATGTTCTGGTCTGCCTAATAGGAATGAAAAAGCTTAATTAGAAGGGGTGCACTTGCATCTGGGTTTGTTAGCTTCATCATAAATACAAATTTTTTCATCAATTTCCTTAGATTCAGGCATCCTCTTATACATTTCTGAAGCTGGTAACCATCATTGTTGAAGAGCTTGAGATCATTTGATCCAGGGTCCTCGACACCCAACTTCGAATGGTGGGTTCTCCATCTACAAGCATTACAGGGTACATTGCCATGCCCCTTTCTTTATTCATTTGGATTGCATATCACTTTTCCTCTTCTTGGTCTCATGGATATCTATCTTTCTGCACTTAACAGATGTGCTTGGATTTTCATTTAGATGATCAATTTCTATCTCAACACCGCTCTCACTTCTTTCTCCTTCTTCGTATCAGATTCCATGTTTGTGAAGATTATGCTAGACAGGAACCACCACTACGTTGATGGGTTTTAGAGGGGTACATCATGCGACCAAACAAAACTTTACCCGTACCGAATCAAAGGTTTTGGAATAGAATCCATGACCCAACAAACGAGTAGTCTCGATCTGCACACTGTCAACTCTGTCATAATGTATTAGATTTCTCCCACTGCTATCCAATACCTCATCCTCTTTCTCCCCCATTGATAGATCCCTCATCCTCTGCGCCTTTTCCTCTTACACCTACAGCTCAAAGCGGCGATTAGGCTCTGTTCTGTTGTGGTTATTCTTCGTCGATTCTTATTTCCAACACTACTGAAATATAAATGCAGTCTTACATGCTAGGGTAATAAGAGTTGCCTTGCATTTATATTTCTCTCAAAGTTGACTTTGGCATGTTAGCAGCAAGGCAACCCCTATTCCCCTTGCATGTCAAAGGCATTTATATTTCAATAGTGTTGGAAATAGGAATTGCCTTTGCCGGTGTTCAAAACCTAGTCCAATCTATGGCCCTGGGTACTCATTTATTGCTAATTGTATTTCATATTCGTTTGTGTGCAAACTTGGTAATTGTGATTATGTGATGATGGTTAACTTTATAATTAATGATGATGGTGAACGTGAATGTTCTGCAATTGTAATTTTTTGTTTTTTAATTAAATATTAGGGGTCTGAAGATTTTTTTTTATAATTTTATTATTATTATTACTATAAATTTTTTAAATTAAGGTTAAAAAAATTATTTAGATATTTTTATTGTATTTTTTTATTTAAAAGATATAAGTTAAAATTGATTGATTTTATTATTATGATTCATTTATTTTAATGAGTAGAAAAGTAGTTTTATTTTTATTCCATATTATTTTTATATAATTATCACATAATCATTAACTTTGTAATTAATTTGACGTGAATGTTCTATCGTTGTAATTATTAGAATATTTTTTTATTTAAAAATGTGAAGTTGAAATTGATTAATTTCTCCATTATAATTCATTTATTTTAATGAGTAGAAAGGTAGTTTTATTTTTATTTCATATTATTTATACTATTGAGATGGTAATAGATTCTAATCATTATAATTTAGGTTTTTAGATATGTTATATTATAGTATAGATTAAGGTGTGTATTATCATTTTAATTAAAAATAAGATTAATTATAATAAATTATGAAGTTTATTTTTTTTTTAGTTTAATTATATTATAGTTTTAATTTGATAATACAATTTTAAGCAAGATTGTGATTTTTTGTTATGTAAAATGCGTTTTTAATGCATAAATGGATTCACCTTAAAAAATTACAGAGACATGAAATTTGCAGATTAAATAACTTACGATTTTTAAAAATTTATTCTAGAGTTTGGGCAAAGTTAACCACCAAAATTAGGCAAAAAAAAAAATTCTAAAAATGGCTTCCATTTATACTTTTATCATACATACATAATATTATATATATATAATATATTCTATTTTTATATATATATATATATATATATATATATATATATTATAGTTTGTAAATTTGTATATTGCAAATTAAATAAACTTACGGATTTTTAAAATTTATCCTAGATTTTGGGCAAGTAACCACCAAAATTAGGTAAAAAATAATATTCTAAGAATGGCATTCAATTTATTTAGTTATATATAATATATATATATATAATATATATATATATATAGATAGTTTGGAAAATTTTAGTAATAAAGGTTTAATTAGTATGATAATGCATTAATTATGAGTTTCACCTGAAAAATAAATTTAAGTAAATTGAATAAAAATCATTCTTCCAAACTATTTAATTTAAACCTAATTAGTATAGTGAATATGCCTTTTTTTGTCCGTAATTTTTTTCTATTAGCTCTTCAAAAATTTACATTGGATAAAAAAAAATTCTATTAGCTTTTCAAAATTTTAAAGTGGATAAACATGAAGGCCCTTGCTCTCTTAGCCCCACTAGGACAAGATTTCTTGGCCAGGAGAGTAGTGAAAAATCTAAGGATAAATTGTCAAACTTTGCATAGTAACCAAAAACAAAAACAACATAGAGAATGAGAAAACAACCAACTCTCATTATGACACATGAGGGAAATCAAGTGACACCAAGAGTAGCCAGATGTCTAGGATTCCCACGGACATGAAATGCCAGTTGAGTTAGACATACCTCCATCTCATCTAGGCAATCATTGGTGGGCCTCTTACTCCTCCTCATAAATGCCAAGCAGTCGAGGATATCCCATTAGTTTTGTTACAGGTCATTCATAAATGTGATGACTTCATTTTGGTCATTGTGTCGTTGTTGTAGCATATCCTCAAACATTATTGTTATATTTTGCATTTGAAGGCCCAAGGACCCCATGGATGGTGTTTTGTCTACACGGTCAGGAGATGAGCCAATTCCCCCACCAACTCAATGCTCACCCCCCCATCATCATCGACTTCTCTCGTATAACCACCATGGCTCGTCTGCTAGCCACGAGACCCCAACCCTCTACCTAATCATCTCTATAGGTGCGAGAAACCACCAGTAAAAGAACCAAACTCTGAATCAAGTAGAATTCCCACTCCAACACACCCAATAGCCAAGGCACACAGTCAAAGGAATGCCAATTCCAACCTACATAGGCTCCCAACCCACCCACACACACTATGGTCTCGAACAACACCCTTTTGGGGAAACGTTGACATAGACAACCAAAGGGGGTCTCTCTGTCCAGAAAATCCCACTATAGATAGGCAATTGCCAAACCCCCACCTCTTGACACCTAAGTTCCAACACCAATTCTTCCCTAGCTCGGTTCTACCCCAAAACACAATTGGGTAGTGCACTCTCAAGATGCCACCTACAAACAAAAACCGACTAGAAAAAACTTACCAAAACTCCGTTTAGAGTATCAACGCTTGTTTGTTGACAACTTCCCATAAACTTGACCAACAATATGTTTTTCGCTGCTAGCACGAACAAGAACCCATGCAAACACTAGCCAACACAAGGGGATCACAAATTGTGTGGTTGAGTTTCACAACAAGGCCACTCTGCAATCCCCACCACCAATCTGCAATGGCATAGGCCAAATTCACCTTCCATGAGATCATGCACAAGTTGGAGATATGTGCATACTTTATGTTGTTTTCACTACCCACACTATCGCCCATACCTTGAGACCACAAACACTGCGACCAATCAACCACCAACATGTATACCAATGACCCTCCTTCTCAATACTTCTATGCCTCTAATGCCATTACTCAAGTCATGCTCATCCACCTGATCAAGATATCATAGTGAATATGTTCCTTTTTTCTTTTTTACAAATATTATTATAGATATATTAATTTTTTTATATTAAATAATTAAAAAAAAATTAACTATATTTTTGAAATTTTAATGTTTTGAAATTAAATTTTAATTATATAAATTTATTAATATAATATAAAATTATAAGAAAATATTCCTCTTAATTATTTTAAAGAACATCTTGCTCACCTTCAATCTTAATTATCTTTGTATCAGAAAATAAAACATTTGTTTTTAATACATTTGTTTTTAATATTAGAACTAGAGGAAATTCATTTATGAGTTTAATATTAAAACAAAAAAAATTGAAGAAATATTATTAGCATCGAAAATGTGCATACTGATATGAATATTACAAAAAATAATTTGAAATGGATAAATAAAGCCTTGGATGTACAAAAAAATATCATGAAAATTCAAGTCTATTTGTATCATAAAACTAGCAATTGTCCCAAAAGTACAAAAAGAGGCCGATAGTATTATTAAATTAGAATTGTTGAATTTCTCTAGAAGATGTTGGTTCAAGCCTAACGGATGAGCAATTTGAGCTGGCTAAAGGCCTGCTAATTGTTTTTTATTATTGTAAAATTATATTGATCATTCATATTATACGATGGATGAAATGTAAGTTAATGTTATAGAAAATTGTTGCCAAAGAAAACAATGACAATCAATTACCATTTGCCCATAAATAAAATAGTAGAAGAAAAGGAAACTATTTTGCACGTGGCATGAAGTTGGAAAAAACAAACTATCTCTCGCTAGGATGTGTTGCCACACAAAGTCTCTGTTGAGTTTGAAACAAGTGCTGAGTTGATTTCTTTAACTTGCTTGGAATAGCAACCTTGAGGGCTTTGATAATTGTACGTCTGTTGGGTGTTGGTGATCGTATCGTCTCCCCCTGCGTTTTGATTATTATTCAGAGAGCTGAAGAACGTTCCACTAGAGTCAACAACAGAAACATTTTTATTAAGTGCATTTGAAACATTTATTATAGCCATAGGAGCATTGAAATCTAAATATAAAGTGAAGAAGTCATCAACTTCAGAGGATACTTCTATTCTTGTGGTTGCCTCTACAATAACCTTAATATTGGTTGCTATCATTTTGTTCACAATCTGTCGCTCTCCAAGTGCTTGAAAAGTCATTAAATTATTATACGTGAACTCTTGCGAAGTATTAGTAATGAGCTTGCCATGAGAGGATTCTACCCAGCCATAGGAAGAGATCCTCCTATTGCCAAATGTGTGAAATGATCCATCCAGCTCTTTGAAGTTTGACACTAGAGACAACTCCAACTTTGGCTCCTCGTGTCCAATCAATTTCCCTATGATTGCACTGCTAGATTTCCCATCAAGCCACAGGTGCAAGTTCGCATCTATAAACCAAACATTCAAAACATTGGTCATGTCGAAACTGAATGTGTGCTCTTTTCCATCCAACGGTTCCCCCAAAAAGGGCGTAACCTCAATCTCATAACTAAGTAGATCAAACGTCCCAATACCAACCAAAGGATCCCAGAACTATGTATCAATCCCTCTTTGAAGTTTGACACTAGAGACAACTCCAACTCTAGCTCCTCGTGTCCAATCAATTGCCCTATGATTGCACTGCTAGATTTCCCATCAAGCCACAGGTGCAAGTTCGCATCTATAAACCAAACATTCAAAACATTGGTCATGTCGAAACTGAATGTGTGCTCTTTTCCATCCAACGGTTCCCCCAAAAAGGGCGTAACCTCAATCTCATAACTAGGCAGATCAAACGTCCCAATACCAACCAAAGGATCCCAGAACTATGTATCAATCCCTCCTGTATAAATTATAGGAAAAGGCCACACGGCACCTACAAGGACCCCATCGATAAAGGCCACCAATTCTTTAAAAGGCCCATTACCAGGTCTAGTCAAATTATTTGCCTCAATATACACATTGGGGGGATTGTTGTACCAGATCTCATCACATTGATGGAATGAAGCAAAACCTCCAAAACGGCCTTGTAAGCGTTAGGTGGTAATTGCAACGACTTTCACTGCACATCAGATGAATTTTCTATCTGAAACCAGGATCCCCCAATACTAGGAAGCGAAATAGGCAGAATCAGATTTGCAAACCTTGTGTTATATATCCCATTATTCCCAAAATCTCCATAAAAAGTAAATGTTATATTGACATGATAAACCCCAGTATAAGGCTTATCAACTACGTTATCAAGCTAGACTTCAAGGATTTGAGGCTCATCTAACAATGAAGAATATTTAGTAATATCCTTCTGAATGATCCATTCAATTAGTCCCCCATCGGTTTCTGTTGTACAAGTGTGCAGGATCTCCACTTCACTCAACCACACCCTTGCAATACGGTCATACTTGTTGAGAAACAGAGAAGCAAAGACAGATATACGCCAAGATTTTGAACAAGTGAATCTTTATTGAATGGATATGATGATCTGCTCTGATCTGATTCAGATGTTATTACATTATTTTATAACCTATCTAACATTACAGAACTGGACGGATACATAACTGACGGAACCACCTAACTACAATACAGTTAAACGGTTAAAGAACTAACTAAATTCGTTGTCACAAACTAACAAACTCCACCTTGACAACGATTTCCTAATTTCTTGCCCATGCCCATTCATCATCTTTTCTGCAAGCCAAGAGAAGCTAAGCACCACTGCAACTTCTCTACT
>APFE030567366.1:0-10584 GCA_000404065.3 Pinus taeda | reverse complement strand
CTCATCTCATGGAGGAACTCAATGCAATGGGGACCATTACTTCCTAAGGGGGGAGGAATGATCCAGGTGGATATTGGTGGCCACCTGCCAAGTCCACTTGGACCCCCACCATTATTTCTTTCAGCTTTTCAGGTTCCTTAATTGTATAACAGTTTACTATTTTTAGAAATTTTTCGGGTCTTGAATTTTCGGAGTCGTTTTGAGGCCATAAACAATGTTTTTTGGGAAAACTGGGAGCAAGATGGGTCCATGGACCATGTTTCTCTTACTCAAAGTTGTAGTTCTCTGATAGATATTTCTAACAAGATATTGTGTGCGTCAAATGGAGATCGTATGCCAAGGGTCTCTTTCACCTCTAGTTACCTTACATTAATATGTCAATCCGGGATCGTCTGGTTATTTCAAAGGGTGTCTCAGTCTGAGGCTAGCATTTGCTAGAGTAATGCTTGTAGTACAGCTATTCAAAAACTATGCAAGTAAAGTAATGCAAACCTACAACTTAACTACTTCAAAAGACCAAATCACACCAAGTATTACATCAACCAAAGGTTCGGTAGCAATAGCCCATCCTTTTCATAACTGATGAGAATAGATCAGAGGTCTGGGAGCCAGATAGAAGATGTTGGGATCGCTACAGCCTGGGATCGTTCTTAATGATTAGAAATGAAACAACAGATAAAAGAAATGATAATGAAATGGAATAGCACATCAGCCAAGGGCTTGGTAGCAATAACACATCCCTTTCATAGCTGATGGGAGCAGATCAGAGGTCTGGGGACCAGGTAGCAGATGTTGGGGTCCACTACAACCTAAGTCTGTCCTCAAGAAACAACAAATTAGCAATCTGGAAATGGAACATCAAGTAAATGGAACAACAATTCAAGAATAGAACAGCAATTGAAATAAACAATAACCGAGTCCTTTAAGCTGCAAGTCTATTTAATCATGCCAATCGAAACATCAATCTCTCAATCTTATATGATAGAACAATACTATAGAACCTTAGAAACACACCATACTTAATCTGCTTTGGGTAAAACACATACGACTGCATCTCATAATAAAGAATAGTCACATTCAATAACCATGTGAAACAAACTTTTCCAGATGACTTGTTATAATGCAAAATACAATCGTGGGGAATTCTGTAATAAAGTAACAGTGTCTTGTAGGAATTAATCAATACTTAAAGAATTGGTAAAATAACATAGCATCGATATAAGTTTCAAGAACACGAAATGACTTAATCACAGCGAAGCATGTAATAGAATATTCTCAAAACACAGCAGATTACCCGATTACTTTTATGATCAAACCACACGGAAACCACGCGTAATAATACAAGTGTAAGTGGTACACCGCTTAAGATGAATTCAGGCTCAAAAATAAAAAGTGAACAAGTTTGTATTAATGCATGCAGTAAAAGTACAGAAACTCAAGTCTTCAACAGAACATAAAGATCATAGTCCAGATCTTTCTTCAAAGAAATTACACACTTCCAAGAAATTACCCCCGTAACCAAAAATGCTATCCCTTTTTATAGGAGGAATGGCGAAGACATCTAGATACAGAAATAGGTAAAACAGCGATCCCTCAGGATCTAAGATCCTGAGGGATACGCAGAATCATTAATGTTGTGTTCTTCCTTCTTCTGTTCCGCACTGGTATCTCTGCGTCCTGTTTTGGGTTGATCCGTGTCGATCTGGTTCGCTTCTAGTCTCCCGTCACAGGGACAGAAGTTAGCTCGTCTTTATTTTTACTTTTTGACTGGCCACCTTCCGCTTCTTCACCCTCCTGCACATAGAAACGACGTTTATCACTGCTTCTTATTGATTTCTCGTGTTTTGTTATAAGTTCTTATTATTATCTAAGTTTCCCATGCAAAAGGCTTTTGAGTTTTCATGAAAAAGATACCGAAAATGACCATCAAACATACCTTCCTTGGTATCACACACCCCCAGCTTACCCTTTTTCATGCCTCATGAAACATTATAGTTGACATGCAGAGCAGTGAGGAGTAGGGCTGGAGATGGAATCTCGTGTGGAGGCCTACACCCATGATGCGAAACTAGATGATCAAAGAAATGGCTCGTCTGGGCCCTCGGCATTCTCATACAGGGCTTGGTATCCGGGTGCAGGATGCCAAATGATTGGACTCCGGAAACCTATATCCTAACCAGGATGGCCCTGCCCTCAAAACAATTTCACCATAGAGGGGGAATCGGTTAGCAGCAAGCTTGAAATTTTCATACTTAAATGGCTCTCTGAGCTGAATGTTCGGATTAGACACTCGATATCGAAATTTATCTACTTCAATGGCAGGGTCTTTGATAGAAGCAAAGAACTCAATCCCTTGCCGAATGAGTGATTCATGCATGGGTCCTAGTGCTTCAATCACCCCTGGAGTCCTCATGAGATTTCTATGACTTCTCCATAACTGTTCCGGGTCTCTAGGCTCAGCTCTTACCCATAGGTCTAATCCGTTTTCTTGTCTCTGAAATGCATTGTGGCTTTGAGCCATTTAATTTGATTGACTGCAAATGAAATTAATGCTTGTAATTGAATGTCTCCAACAAAAGGGCCAGGGTTTAGCTCGGTCTCTTGTTCTAGTACAAGGTTATGCAGATAAAATTCACACAATAACCTTTGTACTTTTACCCCATAATGCTTACAACAGTTTATAAAATCATCTATATTATTAATTTCTATAGGAGCACCTGCCCTAACGGCCTTAATTTTCAATTTCAAGTATCTTTCCATTAGAAACAGGGCATAATTTTTGGCAGGGGCCCTACATGCTAAAGCATCATTGTACAGAGCACACAAGGTATCCATTTGTTTAATAACTACATCTAATCTACGGGTTACCTTGGCAACTTTCTCTTGCTCCTTTCGCCATCCTTCGAAGGCTTGGCTTTCTGACAGGTTGACATTTCTTAACTGCTGTTGTAATTCCTCATACTTTTCACGGGGGACTGTTTGTTCCCTGAGCCTTTCTGCTTCTTGCTGGGCTTGCTTCAATGATGGTGAAGGGTTCTTGTTTTTGGGTCCTTTTTCCATGCGTCTGTGGAGGCTGGGAGTTTTACTTGGACTTTCTTATTACGCTGTTTGGAATTCATAACCCTTATTACTCCCGAAGGTGGTGCCTCCGTCTGAACCACCTTATCATCTGTTTCAATTGTAACACGAACTTCAGCCCACTGTTGTTCCTTTTCAAATGGAATAGCAGTCTGTTCTTTTGTTTCAATTGGAACAGCAGTTTGTCTTTCTGCTTCATTAGGAACAACAGTTTGGCTTTTGTCAGGGTTTTGGGTAGTGGAACGGCTCCCGGTTCTTCGCCTCTTATTCCTACGGGGTCTTATTGGCGTGGCCGAACATTTTCTTGTTGAGGTCCTTACCCCCCTTTGTCTTGCTTTTAGAAGCCTGATCTGCTGGCGAAGCCTGACTATCACGTTTAACAGTGTCCCTTTTTATTTTTGCAATTCCCTTATTTCTCTCAATTTCTCAGAAAGAATAGCTGACTGTTTGCCGCGGGTTGGAGTGTGACTAATTTCTGGATTTTCTTCTTGAGGGGGCTGATCCAGGGTAAGAACCTTTCTTGGCTCTGTTGTTTTCTTGGGCCAATTCTTCCTCTGCCCTTATTTCCTCCGGATTCTCCTCTGGTACCTTTTGACTAGGAACGGGCTGTTCCTGCCTGATATCTTCTGTTTTCTTCTCATCATGGACGGGTGAAATTTCTATTTCTGCTTCTTCTGCATGCACTTCCTTGGGTGCATCTTTTTCCTTGGTTTCTTCTCTGGCCTGGAGGTTGGATGGACTCAGGGGCTGGCCATACTCGCCCATATTGGCCAATTCATCTTCCCCTATTGGGTTATGTACTGGGCTTCCCCCCTGCTGTTCCATCCCTCCCTCCTGTTCGGGCCGCTCAACATCTTCTGTCTCGTCTCCTTCTTCTTCATCTTGTCCTTCTTCTCCTCCTATTTTTGTTTCCTCTTCGGCGGACTCCTCTGTTTCTCTGTTGTTTTCTTCTTCCGCCTCTATCCCTGTGGACTGTTCTTTGTCCTCGTTACTTTCTTCTTCTGTATCTGTCTCTGCCGATTGCTCATCTATAATCTCTATTGCTTGGTTTGTACGAGCCCAGGGTTTCTTTAGCTCTGCTCGTATCCCTGCAAGCCGTGCCGACTTTCTATGTTTTGTTGGTTGTTCAGATGTACCAGCGTTGGGTTGTTCTTCAAGTTGATTTTCGGCTTGTTATTCAGCTTGCACTTCTGTGCAAGCATCCTTCTTTCATTTCTCAGGGCATTTGGGTGTGCTATCAGTTTGTTTTTGTTTTTCTGGGCGTCCAGATGTGGCCGTCCTTTCATTAATAATATCAATTAGTTCTTCCCAGCTACTATGCTGCTGGGTAAGACTATGGCTTACTATCAAGCGAATTAATTCGTGGTGGCTAACCACAGATTCTTTGTGCTGTGCCTTTTTCATACTTCGTGCCACATCATGTAATAGCGAATTAAGCAATGCAGGTAAATTCACAGAACATTTTTGTTTTAAGACAGCTAGGATTTTTAGATGTTGTGGTCTTACCACGTCTTTTCTGCCCTCGCAAGTAATGTAGCTCAGGACAATTTTCACCAATTCCACCCATGGCTCTCCAAGCGTTGCTGGTAGCACCCCTTTTCCGTGAACTGTTAAATTCTGGCCTTCATCCTAAAATATTTCTACAATCTTCTGCAGCCTTTCCTTTTTTATTGTCCATATTGGTCCTATGGCCGGTAATCCTGTGACTTTTGCTATTATATCGTCCGTGACCTCTATTCATTTTCCTCTGATTGTAGAGTGTTCTTCCTGAAGGTTTTGTAAAAATTCCTTCGCCACAGTTTCGTTAGACTCCTTCAGGCGGTTGAGGTAAGTCAACCATCCTGATTTCTTTATAATTCTTCGGGCTGCAGCTGAAACGGTCAATGTTTGTGGTTCTCTGTGGACTGACCTTCCTCCCATGGCTTCTCTTGCCAATTCTCAAAGGAAGAAAAGCTATTCGTTGAGACACAGAGAAGCTGGTGGCGTGTTTCTCGTTCAAATTCAAATGCAACAGTGTATGCAATTGAAATACTTCGAACAACGATTCATGCAGAAGAAAACAAAAATGGAAAATGATCATACCGTTGAGCCGTGCTGTGCTCGAGTACAAGATCTTCTCGAATAACGGGCTGACACATATTTTGGGGAATGATGAGGTTACTCCCCCCCCCCGCAATATGATAGGTTGTCCCAGCCGTCAAATGAAGGAGTTGCGTCTGCTTCGTCTGCAAGGCCTTTATGGAATAGCTTATGGAAATATGCCATGTCCGCAAAAACAACGTATTACTAGAATCGAGGTGAAAAGGTAAATCGTTTTTAATGCGTAAGCGACTGCGGTGAGTTGATGGAAGTTCGGGAATAGACATTTGCCATAATTAGTGAATCTCATGTGGTCACTGTCACTAGCTCCGTAATGATTGGCGGTAATAAATAGTCATGTGGTATATGGTTGGGTAATTAAATTATCATGTTATAAGATACAAAGATTCTAATTTCCTTACCCATTGGTGTAAATGTTTCGACTTCAATACCATTAACAGAGCTCTGCTGCCGACAGGTGTCCATAACCTTGGCAGAGTTGTTTATTTCACCCCAGGAACCATAGTCCTTTGTGTATGCGAGGAAGTGTTATATGATGTCAAAATTGTAGGCCACTATGCAGGCTTGGTAACCAGTTAGTCATAGTGCCACTCACGAGGAAGGAGAAAATAGTGGGCAGGCCGGCTCGTGGTGAGACCTCCTGTTCCAAGGGCTATTTATTTATTTTGATATACCTCCTGGACCATTTCCCGGGTGTGGTGGCCCTAATGGGAATGCCACTTCACTTCCATCCTGATGATCATGGTAGGCCAGCTCGTAATGAGACTCCCTATCCTGCAATTTTGACAAAACTGCTTTGCTTATTTGTTTTTCTCTTGATTTTAATAGAGAACCTTTCCTGTTTATACACAAAGGGTGGTTCAACACTCCTTAAGAGTAGGAATGGTGGAAGAAGTCTTAAAATCCCAATAGGAAGGTATAGACTCTTTGATCTTATTGATGAAATGATAAAAATAGATAAAAGAATCAGCATGATAGAGATAACCAATCAAAATAGAGTTAGTGGAATAATGGCAACAAAAGGTGATAAATAAGCATATCTTTTCCTTACGTGCTTTCACCAATTCAGGGCAGTTACTTATCAAGATATCGATTTGTGATTTACTGATTTCTGTATACTGTGCTTTTGTTTTCATCACATAAATAGATAGTTGTATTCAAAAAGACTCGAAAGATCATCAACATTCCACATCCTTGAGAAGGAACAAACTATTTCAAATCTTATAAGTAGTGTTTTTTTTCAAGGAAGGGCACAACAATGGTTGCTCGTTTGGAGAAAGGAGCAGTGGGAATCACTGGTGTCGTTCAGTAAAATCAAACAAGTTTCGTTCCTTTGGAAAAAGACCGGCAAAAATCAAACAATGTTGTTCCTTGCAGAGACAGCAAAAACACACAAATGCTATTCTTTTTGAGAAAGGAACAGCAAAAACACTCGAGTGTTGTTCCTTTTAGAAAATGGATAGCAAAAATCATAAGTGTTGTTCCTTTTGGAAAAGGAACAACAAAAATCAAAAGTGTTGTTCCTTTTGGAAAAGGAACAACAAAAATCAAAAGTGTTGTTCCTTTTGGAAAAGGAACAGCAAAAATCAAAGTGTGTTCTTTGGAAAAGGAACAGTAAAATTCAAAAGTGATGTTCCTTTTTGGAAAAGGAACAACAAAATCAAAGTGTTGTTCCTTTGGAAAAGGAACATCAAAAAATCAAAAAGTGTTGTTCCTTTTGGAAAGGGAACAGCAAAAAATCAAAAGTGTTTTCCTTTCTGAAAAGAAACATCAAAAAATCAAAAAAGTGTTGTTCCTTTTGGAAAAGAACAGCAAAATCACAAAGTGTTCCTTTGAAAAAGGAATAGCAAAAATCAAAAGTGTTGTTCTTAAAAGGAACAGCAAAAATCACAGTGTTGTTCCTTTGAAAAATAGGGAACAGCAAAAATCACAAAGTGTTTGTCATATTACGAAACAGGAACAACAAAAATCACAAGTGTGTTCCTTTGAAAAGAAAGAAAAAGATCAAAAAGTGTTGTTCCTTTTGAAAAAGAACAGCAAAAACACAAAGTGATGGTATACCATTGAAAAAGGAACAGCAAAAATCAAAAGTGTTGTTCCTTTTGAAAAAGGAACAACAAAAATCACAAGTGTTGTTCCTTTTGAAAAAGGAACAGCAAAAATCAAAAGTGTTGTTCCTTTTGGAAAAGGAACAACAAAAATCAAAACATGCTGTAACAATATGTACAAAAATAATTCTAACAATTATATACAAATTATAAGGAAAAATAAACTTCTTAGTGAGTTACTGGTGGAGGAGACTTGTCTTCCTCCCGTAGGATCTGCATATTTGTATCTTGGCATAATTGTTGGCAGAAGGACTCTCGAGTAAGTGGTTTGCGATAGAGACAGACTTGATGGCCGTTTACCTTAAAGGTATACCCAGAACCATCAATGGTAATCAGTGTGAGGGTACCATTGTCATGTACTTTCTGAATTTCATATGGTCCCAACCAACAAGTCTGGAGTTTCCCGGGGAAGTACTGAAATCTCGAGTCATATAAAAGAGCCTAGTCTCCTTCATGGAAGACTCTATTTTTTATGAGAGCATCATGCCACTTAGCTCTTTGCTGTTGTATCAGGGTAGTATGTTGAAGTGCAGAGAGTCTAATTTCATCCAGCTCATTAATCTGTTGCAATCGATTAGTTTGCGCCTCGGTTAAGTCTAACCCCACTTCTTGTGATGTTCATAATGTCTGGATTTCAAATTCTATAGGAAAAATAGGTTGTTTTCCAAACATAAGCTGGTAAGGTGAGTGGCCAGTGGTGCTTCTCCATGTTGTTCTATAAGCCCACAGTGCTTCCGGTAGTCTGGCAGCCCAATCGCGTCTATGTGATGCAACTGTTTTGGTTAGAATGGTTTCTATTATCTTGTTTTTTCTTTCTACTTGCCCATTTGCCTGTGGGTAATATGGGGTGGTCATTTTGTACTGAACATGATAATTGTTGAGTGTTTCCGCTATTCTATTTCCAGCAAACTGTGGCCCTCCATATGTGATTATCTCTCTAGGGAGGCCATGGCACACAAATAGATGGAGCAGGAACTGTATAATAGATTCTTTTGTAGCTCTAGGCAAGGCTTCTGCTTCAACCCACTTGGTGACATATTCTGTTGCTACTAGAATGTATGTTTTCTGGTTTGATGGTGGGTTGATTGGCCCCACAAAATCAAGGGCCCATCGCTCAAATGGTTCAATGACTAACTGTGGTTTCAAGGGCATCTCATCTGAGTGACTAGGGCGTCTCGTCCTCTGGCAACTGTCACATGCATGGACAAATTTCTTTGCATCTTTAAAAATTGTGGGCCAATAATACCCTGTATGTAACACTTTATGTGCAGTCCTGCGATCAAAAAAATGTCCACCACATGGTTGGTCATGGCATGCTTTCAATATATCAAATATTTCATCTTTTCGAACGCACCGCCTGATTTTCATGTATGCCCCTGTGTGAAACAAATAACCTCCAATCCAGGAAAATCTGGTACTTCGCTGGACAATCTGTTTTCACTCATTAGGGGTTAGATTTTTTGGTAACTTACCTACTGCTAGGTAATTGGCGACATCAGCATACCAGGGTGTTTGAACAACAACAGCAAAGAGATGCTCATCTGGAAACTGATCTTCAATTGCTGTTGCGTCGACTGGTTTTGGCATTCTTGAGAGGAAATCAGTTACCGGTTTTCTTTGCCAGGTCGATCCTTGATTGTAATGTCGAATTCCTACAATAAAATCAGCCATCTGGTTATTCTTCCATTTGTGATAGGTTTATTTGCTAAATATTTTATAGCAGAATGATCTGTGTACAAGATAACGGGATATCCAGTGATGTGATGTCTGAATTTATTGATAGCATGTATAACAGCTAAGAATTCCTTTTCAGTTACAGTATAATTTAATTTAGCAGGGGATAGATTTTTGCTAATGTAATAAATGGCGTATGGTTTTCTATCCTCCTCCTGACCAAGGACCGCTCCAATGGTTGTATCTGAGGAATCGGATGATATCTAGAATGGCAAATCCCAGTTTGGTCCACGAAGGACTAGGGCTGTAGATACCAGCTTTTTCAGGTCATTGAAAGCACGTTCGCATTTTTCTATCCAAAGGAAATCAATATTACCAATTAGTGCATACAATGGTGCAGCAATACATGAATAATGTTCTATAAATCTTCTGTAATAACCAGAGAATCCAAGAAAGCTACGTACCTCTGTTTGAGTAGTAGGAGTAGGAATAAGCAAAAGTATTTGGATTTTGGCTGGGTCTACCTGAATGCCAGCTGCTGAAATATAATGTCCTAAAATAAGTCCTTCCGTCATCATCATGTAACATTTTTCATGGCTTAAACAAAGCCTGGTAACTATGCAACGTTGTAGGACTTTTTCTAGTGTCTCCAATGCTGGGTCAAACTCATCTCCATATGGAGTAAAGTCATCCATATATACTTCCAGTCCTTCATTTATTAGATCTGCAAAAATTCTAAGGGTAGCCCTTTGGAATGTGGCAGGGGCATTACATAAACCAAAAGGTAAAACTCGGTAGGCGAATGTTCCCCAAGAACAAGTAAAAGTAGTTTTGTCCTGATCTTCAGGGGCAATCTGTATTTAGTTATACCCACTGAAGCCATCAAGAAAAGAAAAAAATTTCTTCCCTTCCAAAGTGTCCAATACTTGATCGATGAATGGGAGAGGAAAGTGATCTTTCTGCGTTGCCTTATTTAGCTCCCTGTAGTCCACGCAGATTCTCCACTTCCCATTCTTTTTCGGTACCACCACAAGCGGGGAGACCCATTTACTATCAAAGATAGGGTAGATGAAGTTAACAGCTAAAATTTTTTGAAGCTCAGCTTTTACTACTTCTTTTAGATGAGGATTTAGTCTTATTTGAGGCTATCTAACAGGTCTTGCATCATTTTATATGTAGATGTGGTGCGTACACAATTGAGGGTCAATTCCTTTCATATCAGGGTAATCCCATGCAAATGCTTATTTATATTTTCTTAAGATATGGATGAGTTTTTTTTCTTGTTTGGGTGTAAGGTCGGCGTTAATGTTTAAGGTCTTTCCAGGTTTAATTTCCACAATTTTACTATGTGCAACTGAAGTGACAGGGATTGTGTGATCATGTGCATCTTTCAGAGGTTCCTCTTCTACTTCGTTATCAAATGCTGCTTTTATCATATGACACTGGGTACGAGATGTGAGTTCAGTTTTACTAATGAAATTGTTGATGGCATCATCTTTTGTTTGGTCTTTGAACTCTAGTGCTTCTTGTATAGTTAATGGCGATCTAATGTTGTCAGTAAGATATGATACAGGGTGCCTATTAGTTTTAACTATTGTGATGCTTGGCTGCGCTGGGGGATATA
>APFE030567356.1:874-35376 GCA_000404065.3 Pinus taeda | reverse complement strand
AGGTGAAAATTTTTCTTTGTCCTTGTCCTCATATCTAAAGTCCTTTGACTGTAAAGCAGAAGATAAGATGAAATTTTTGGATGAAGTTGCTAAGGACATTGAGAAAGACATTGAAGATTTAGAAGGTCAAATTCAATCATGTAGTCTTCATGGTCATGATCATTCTTTTCAAAAGATTTCTATGGCAACACATAAGGAGAGAGTGTTGCTTCCTTTCTCTTTCACGATTGAGGAACTGTACACTGTTGTTGAAGATCAGTTTGCACAGCCAGAAAGTTACAAGAAAAATCAAGTTGATCATATATTCTGGGATCCTATAGCTGATTACATGGAAGAGTTTTACTCTCCAGTGCTTCAGTTTACTTATAAAGATCAGAGACAATTTCAGTGGCAGCGGCCATCACACCATCATATTGGCTCTGAATTCCGATGCAGTCAAAGAAATTAGATATCAGATAAAACAGAGGATTGGCTACATTGGAAATTTCATATTGATTGAGCAGAAAGAAGTTGAAATTGTTAGGGTAGGTAGGTAGGTAAATACAAATAAGCTCAAGGTCAACTGAGCATTTTTCAGTAGATGTAGCTTTCTTTTTCCTACAGTCATGCTTGTCAAGCAAATTTCTGTTTGTCACAAATGGATAAGGCACTGGATCTGCATGTTCTTAGTGTACCACAAGGGCACACTATCCCAAGTGGAGCCATTGTTATCACTGACAAAATTTCGATGCTAAATGTCTGCAAATAAGCACATGAACCCTTTTAGCAGTTTCGCAGCGCAAAATGTTTAGGTGATTTCAGTAGCGCATAATTCATAATTTGCACTGGCTGCACTACGAAATTGGAGATTTGTCCGAAACCATTGCTCACCCATATCACTTTTGTCTCCTATGAGTTCTGTGGGAATATGATATATGCATAGAAAATCCTGTTTCGGCAAATTGATGGTGAAGTTTGTAACTCATCTGAGTTATGGCTACAGGCTTGCTTGCCTTCTAGTGAGAGTTTAAATCTTGTTAACCAGGATAAAAGTCCTCAATCAGTTCCACTGTCAATGACAGCTGAGGTTAATAGAAAGGTGGCTTTTGAAAAAGGTGCCAATTATAAGAAGAAAAACAACAGATGGGTCCAGTGGCAATGGTTATTGATGATATAGGTCCTCGAGGGAATTGTGTACAAGTAGAAGACACTGAAACTATGGATACATTAGATGAGCTACACGGAGTGCATACAAGTTTGGTGGGTGCTGAGAAGGAATCATTATCAGCTAATGGTATGCAACAGGAGAATGGAGCATCACTTGCTGCTAAAACAACTGAAAAACCTGATGTTGGGTTTTCAGCTAGGGTATGTACTGCATTAACCCAAGACTCTCATTCGAATGTGCATCCTTTAGCCTGTAAACCCGTGTCTTTGGAAAAGGATCAAGAAACTGAAAACAATGTGGGATGTGCATTGGAAAATGGTGGTAAAGAGCTGCATGAAAGTTTGTATCTCTCTAATGACTCCATTAAATCCAAATTATTGAGTTCTGTTGAAATGGATGAACCTCCACACGCAGATGATTGTATATCTGGAGGATTGGAGAGTAGCCCTTGTGAAGGTTGCCCAGAACAAGGGAAGGCTGATGCCATTCAATTGGATACTGACGTTAAGAACACTGCTAAGGAGTTGCTAGTATCTTCATCTGATATTGGCGATGCTGATGTTGTGCCAAGTTCAGAGTTGGCGGCTAGCTTAGATCGTGCAGTTATTAAGAAAACAAAAGGCTTTAAAAGACTTGTGAAATTTGCAAAATCTTCAGTTCTGTAAGATTGCCTGGTGAAATAGAGCCAACTGAGAAGCAGCGTAAAGTTTCTGAAGTTGTGCAAAGCATTGCGGAAGAACCTAAGTAGGAAAGAAGCAGGAGATCAAGGAGATAGAATGAAAAGAGATGATGTGGGCTTCTTTATGGACGGGGATGTTTCTCGGCAATCGAAGGGAGTTCAGTATCCATTTTCTGTTAATGAGAAAGTTATGATTAAAGGGAACAAGCGTACACCAGAAAAATTTGTTGGGAGGGAGGCATATGTAACGTCTCATTGCCTGAATGGATGGTACTTACTTCGAGTACTCGATACCGGTGAAAGTGTTCACCTTCAGTACCGCTCACTCCAGAAATTAATGCCTCAGCACAATGGAGTCACTGGAGACCATCTTCAGTCGCAACAGTTGATAACAAATAACAGATGAGGAAGTGAAAGATCAAAGTAGTGTTGAGGATTGGGTTGACGTATTTTCCATGGATGAGGTGGGAAGGTTCTCCTAATTTTAGCAATATCGAGCCTTGTTAATTGTATATACAAGGTGATGTGCCTGGCTTGCTTAGTTTCAGTTTTAGGCACTGTCACGTTTTCTGTGCAGTGCGATCAGTCTTCTTGACCAAGTTGGGAAAATGCCAATCAGGGCAAAGCCTTTTTATAATATTTAGAAGTCTGAACTAGTGCATGAATTGTCAGCGGTTTTCAGAACATAATTCTTATGATACAGTTATTTTAACTTCTCAAGATCAAGAGTGCGAGTCTGAAGGTGTTTTAGAAACACCATGGAAGGAATTAAGCAGTGAGGCTAATATTCCAGTTTCTCTGGTTCATGTTGATGATTATTGTGGCAATTCTGCTCTGGAAGTTATATGATACACATGATATCTGGTGTTGTTCAAAACATACGAAAATATAGGACTTAATCATGGAATACAGAAGCATAGTTGATGCGGCAATTGAATTATCGCCCAAAATGCAGCCTACAGCACATCAAGGACCGACAAACAGGGGCCTATGTTTTAGGGTAACAGAAAAGATGTGTCATTAAAAACAAACATGGAGCATTAAAGGTTCATCACAGCTATCTCAGCCAAACTCCAGATGTCAGAGAACGAAAATGATTGAAGATCAAGGCTGTTATGGAATTTGAGTCCTATTTGATTTAGAAGTCTAGAAGATCTAGTAGAATTAGAATTTTAATTGTCTTAGGATTCCAGCGCTGTCAATTAATAGTCAGCTGTAATTATTAGTTAGTTAAAAGTTAGTAGGTGTCATCATAGGCAGAATCGAATTCCCCTCATGCTGGAGGAGGAATATCGATTAGTTAGAATAAGGATGCTATATATAGTGGAATCATCTATGTAACAGGGGTTGGATGTTTATGCAAAAAACATAGTTTATATTGGCTGTTGTAAAAGACTTTTTACAGTAATAGTAAGACTACTTTTTCTTCTCAAGATTCATACTTTGTTCAAATGCTCAAGATGTATGTGGTTTTGTCTTATCCTTCATGTTTTACAGCTCTATAGGTATACAATCACTTTGAATTCACCTAGTGCTCAGACTTCCTGTGTATACTTATGAGTTGAGGTTCTTTGAGAAATGTCCTTCATGTTTTATAGCTCTATAGGTATACAATCACTCTGAATTCACCTAGTGCTCAGACTTCCTGTGTATACTTATGGGTTGGGGTTCTTTGAGAAATGTTTTGAGTGTTTAAACATTACATGCCTTGACTTCCATGAATGAGTAGTTGATAGTTTACTGAAAAGGTGTTTGACTCCATGAGCCCAATGGAAGAAATGTTATGTTGTATTTCCAACCATCATGTTTATTTAAGTTCTCATTACAAGAGTTAGCCCTCTTAGTGTTTAAAGATAAATCAGTAGTTTATTTTGAGAGAGCCCTCTCAGGTTAGGGAGGCTAATCCTTAGCCAAGAGTCTGGTCTGAAATAGTTACATAGAGTCTAACTGATTAGCAGCCATCAGTACTGATTTTGTGATAACAGAAGCTTTGAAATGGTGTTCGAATTTGCAAAAATGATCATATTTGTGGGTTGGGACGCCTGCGTGCTCGACCTCTCTGCATCTACATCATTTTCCAAAAGCTCCTTTCAACTTAAGCTCCACAAGAATCCCCCTTCATGGAATCCCTTCAATTCATCGTGCAAACATCCCAGTCCTTGGACTAACACTGCCACACAAGTGTCAAGCCCATACCCCACTTCACCCTCGTCCTTCCTAACTCGTCATTGTTCCCACACTCGAACGAATAGCAGACCCACACCTAAAAATTATTCCCACACACCCAGAGCCACTGGACCCCACAACAAAATGCCACCTCCAATACCACTTCTTTTCTGGCACGACGCCCCCAAAAGAACCCCCCACAAATGAACAATATATTAAAGTAAATTAAAAACGTGGTAAAATTAAGAAATTTATATAAGTTGAGTTCATATTTCTTATATACAATGATAATTTTGAATTCCTTTTTTGTTATACGGCATCACAGTTTGTGATGATTGTGGTATATCATGAAGTTAACCCTACAATGAAGTTCAATGAAATACATGTCCATAATGGAAGGAATTACTACAGGTTATAGTGAACTATGATATAACCACAAAATGTCCCTTTTAAAGGAGTTTTTCCATGTAGTGAGAATTGGTGATCTCAGGAGAACTATCTATGATTCCCTCCCTATTAGAATATCATGTATGACTTCATGAAGTCCATGGTGATGGGACCTAGTGTGTGCAATGATTCAAACCCCAAAAAAATGACACAAAGTCCATTTCAATGGCAAACATGTATGATTTCAAAGAGTACTTACCAATTTGAAGTCACAATTTTTTACAATGACCCCCACATTTCGTGTATCTTGTTGGTCAACAAGATATCTTCACATGAGAATGGCATTAATTTCTTTTCTTGAGGTATCACATTCCAGCCAAATGTCTTAGTGAAGTTAGGTAGAGCGAGGGTGGGTTTTAGACACACAACATCCTTCAATTCTTGGAAAGCATGATGTATGCTTGCATTACAACTAAAAGCATCTTTCTTAAGCAAGGCAGTGAGGGGAACAACAAATTTTCCATAATTATAAATGAACTGTCAAGAGTAGAAATTGTATGTACTTTTAAGACTTGTAGGATGGGGCCATTCCTTCTTAGCTTCAATTTTCTTATGGTCCACTTATATGCCATACTTTATAACAATATGGCCCAAATATTCTACTTATGAGACACCAAAGAGTTTCAGAGAATTTGGCATCTACAGATAATACTAATTCCCTAGATAAGTAGCCATATCTAGAACAATAGTTTAAAGAACTTTAGCCTTTTCTTATAAGAAATATATAAGTAAAAGAAGATGAGAAGACCTACTTCTAGTTCTGATTTCCTCTTGTCTCCTTTGTATTGATCCTATCGCTCATTCCCGTACTTACCACGCTTGAGAAGTACCTGTAAACACAAACAGAAGATAAAGAACCAATCAAAGAAAAAGATCTATTGAATACATGTAAATGGAATCAGATACATTCACACATATAAGCATCATATAACAAGATAAGAATATGGGAAAAAGGTTCAAATAATTTATTAAATAGATAAGGAATTACAACCATCAAATCTGATTTGAAGTCACTCTTCCAGCTTGGATCCCATCCACATCACATCAAAAGCATGAAAAACTTGTAGCATAACAATACTTGTCTCAAAGTCAATTCTCATAGCAACATAATCTCCTTACAATTCAACATAGTCCAACCCCTTGATCACTTAGATGAGTGCTCAATTTATAGGAAGATGAAGGAGGTTATGTCATAAATGGGGGTATTGAATGGCCTTCGATACATAGAATTAGTTCCATGGAGGAAGGTATGAGAGGATAGGATGAATATTAACTCATTCCTCATTCATTTTAGAGCTCATAGGAGTTGATAAGCAAGGGAAAGTTCTATATGACTCCAAAAGATAAGAATATTCCCCAAACACTATGTGAATTTCGCTCAATCTTGCCCAGCGGAGGTCAAAGAGGGACGAAGTGCTCTACAAAGCACCCTAGCATGGACTCAACTACTCTATAGCACACCCTTATATGGGCCTACCTGCGCTGGTCCCTTTAGAGATCATTTCATGATCTCTTCAAGTCATGAAACTATCTGGGAAGGAGGCATTCAAAAGGGTGACTTGTTTAGAGCATGTAGCAACTAAAATTAGGGTTTGACGAGCCCTAAAACACTTATCTAGAAGATGGGAGTGATGTGCCCAAATGGATCTACTTAGGATGCTTTTGCGTGCATTTTGAGTTTTTGTGTTAGATGAACAAACTTGTCTTGGACACAAATTTTGTAAAAACTTTTAAAACGCCTATCTATTTTACTTTCAAAGTTTTCTATCGTTATGTGCAATCATATTCAACTAATGATGTGAATTGAAAATGTTACTTTTACATGTGTCGCAAATGTCTATTTAACACATAATTTACTAGATAATCAATTAATGTGTTAAAGTTTCTGGAAATATGTCGATATTGAATGTATTCAAAATGCATTTCCAAAATATGAACTCTAAGGAACATACAAAGAATTGTTGGGTTTTGGATGGTATACACACTTGTAAGATGTAGTATGATGAGTTGTGAATCTAGCCTAACAATGATTCAGCAAATGCCAAGTGAAATGGCATCGAAGAGAAGTTTTATCAACGCACTATACTCAACGATATTATTCATCGATCAATCTTAACTCATTCCTCATTCATTTTTGAGCTCATAGGAGTTGATAAGTGAGGGAAAGTTCTATATGACTCCAAAAGATAAGAATATTCCCCAAACCCTATGTGAATTTCGCTCAATCTCGCCCAGCGGAGGTCAAAGAGGGACGAAGTGCTCTACAGAGCACCCTAGCATGGACTCAACTACTCTATAGCACACCCTTATATGGGCCTACCTGCGCTGGTCCCTTTAGAGATCATTTCAAGATCTCTTCAAGTCATGAAACTATCTGGGAAGGAGGCATTCAAAAGGGTGACTTGTTTAGGGCATGTAGCAGCTAAAATTAGGGTTTGACGAGCCCTAAAACACTTATCTAGAAGGTGGGAGTGATGTGACCAAATGGATCTGTAACAGCTGCCCCCTAAAGCATGAAGTCGAAAATGTAAATGTCGAATGAAATGATTTACGATGTGATGAGGAGATTTCGATGTGGAAGGTGACCTGCATCAACTACAATACATATATCATGATATTTTGATTTTTACATGAATTGCTGAGGGAAGGCATACCCATGCTCAACATAAAAACTTTTCATTACATGCACATAGACAATCGTCTACAGATAGACTCATGAATGGGTGACCTCGTAAGTCAGTGTGAGAAATGTGCTATCGGCTCACACGTTGGTCACACAAACGACCAGGAGCATTGATAGGCATGTGCCCCTGTTCGAAATAGGTATCCATATTTTTTCCAGGCGGGGGCCTTTTCAGGCTTGGGTCTAATAATCTATGGTTCTGGCTCCTCGGTTGGGCGATAATGGTAATCACGTTGTATGATATGAAAGCCCTATTATTGAAAGCACTTAGAGGACGGCTGGCAACCAAGGCGATCACTGATTGGAACCTGCCTGCGTAGTTCTCTGTGAAGATCATGGTTAGGTGCTCCATTTGGCTTCAAGCTAGATGATAAAGGCGTTAGAAAGGAACGTGCTGCTCGAATGGAATGAATGTATCATATCCGCTTGTAATGCCATTGTACATATGACTTAGAACTCCTGAAATCACAGCCCAGATGGATGAAACTAGATCCGAGATCTTCTATCTCGTTCAATCGTTCGCTCAAGTACGAGTCTAACCATGTGAATATGTGATCTGAAGTCGAACATGGGAAGACACCATCTGATTACCAGCCAATGATGTAAGTTGTTAACAGACGCGAGAGAAATCATCGATAATGATAATGATCCTCAAGGTACTACATTACATTCTGCATGGTGTGAATGGATGAATTGATGTCGAACACCATACAAAGTCTTTTGGTCGAAGGTCACTGATGTCAACCTATCACCCGAAGCGAGAAACCTGCCATTGATGTATCCAAGCCTCAAGGTACTGGAAGGGTGTTTATAAGTTAACTTCTTAGATAATGTACTGATGTCGACAATAAGTGACTCGTCATAGGAGGGCCTTGATGTATCCCACACCAATGACACGAAGTGAGTGTAATGATTTTGGAGACGGAATTTGATTGACGACACAAGGTTCAAGAATGATGGACATGAAAATGGAGGTTTATGGTATAGCAAAGGATGAATTTTAACTGGATGACTTCTATTTAACATGTTGATGACACTAAAATGAATTGGTAGCATTGACCAAAACACAAAGTGATGGATGATATGATAGACAAACAATATGATAACCATCAAGCTGATAACCCAACCCAAATAGTCACGGTGATGAAGTGAAAGTGTCATGTTCAAGAGCGACCTGCTACCATAAAGTGGTTTTCCCCTTTTTCCCATTTCCCTAGTCATTGCTGACTAGTACCTCTTTAGTTTTATCAAGCTTGAGGAGGATAACATATTCTTGTTGTATAATTCCACCCTTCAGGTGAATCCATCACTATGTGATGTTTTAATGAGTCTAGCGAAGGTGAAACTTAGTCTTGTCTAGATGGACAATTTTTTCACTATTTGACATTTTAACGAGTTTACTGACAAAGATAACTCAGTCCTTTTCATGTTTAGATAGTTTGAAAAGGGACAAAAAGAAAACTCCACAAGTTTTTTTCGTAGATTTGTCTCTCAAGCCTGAAAAAGCATAAAACAATACGAGAGAGAACCTATTAACCATGTTCAGTGAACGTATTCCTTTTTCGTAGTTAATCTATCTCAGCCCGAAAATGGGTTAGACTTATACAGAGTAGATGTCATTTCCAATCCGTTAACGAGCTGAAAAGGACAAGTGCTCGGTAATATTTTCATATTTAGAGAGTCTGAAAAGAGCTTAAATAAGACTCCAAGGGGGTTGTTTTTCGTTATTTAACAGAGCTCGAAAAAGAGATAAAAGTGTGCTTTGTGGTCAAAGGTACAATTTACAATCGATCATGTCAAATTCTATAAGTCAACTGTAAAACCTGCTCAAAACATCACCAAATGGATTAAAAATACCTATTTCATAGGTTAAAATAGGCAAACACTAATCTTTACTTGATTATTGAACATGAAATAAACATAAAACAAGTTTCTACCATGAAATTTTACCATTTGAGACTTACCATCCAGTTTTGTGCTCTGGGTTAGTTTTTTACCTCGAACTTCATCAGCTGATTGTGAGAGATTCTATGGACCATTTCTCATGCCGTCCTGACTAGGTAGGAGATCTACCCTTCCTATTTCTTTTCAGGTGATTCTTTTACTATTTCATGCAAGTTTTAGGTTTTTTTGGGGCCTTCGGGGTTTGCTTTTTTCGCCCTGGGATCAGTGCAAGCTTTCACATCAAAAATTTTGGTAAAGAGCACCTTGATATTAAGGCTACCTACTCTGCAGGCACTATCTCTGTGCCTAGGCTGCATTGAGTGATTTTCCCAAATTTGATTTAGCTATTTTCTCCAAAATTTGTCCTGTTTTTTGCATGGAAAGGATCCTAACTAAGATTATGACTGGATTTCAGGCTTTCATCAGATCAGAATGTCGATTACATGGTGAGAAAGAGGGAAAGAAGAAAAAGACATGGTTTCCCTAAAAAATCCGAGTACAGTTGAGGCCCTAAAAAATTGTGGGTTACTCAAATACTTTAGGTTGTCCGGAATGATGCAACAAATAGAACTATTCTAGTTCCTTGTTCATGCATGCGATCTGACTGATCAGAATTTTCACATAGGGGAAAAGATGGTCCTTATTACCATTGATGATATTTACTTTCTTACCAAACTGTCGAGGCAAGGTTCCCCCATCTCACTTTCTGGATTTTCCCATGGAAGTGAATCGGTGAGGGACTACATTCGATAGTTTTGTCGTCTAGGTACACAGCCTTGAAAGGATGGGAAAATAAACATCAGGGATGTAGGTGATCTACCTTTGAGAACAATCCTTTTCACAATCGCAAAGTTGGTTGGCAGTTTGACACTTCATCTGGAGAACATATCATATATGCAGTACGCACTTGAGTGTCTAGAGCCAAAAGTATTCAACTGGTGTCAGGCCATGCTTTCTTCACTAAAAGAAAAACTGACCAAGGTAAAAAGTGGTAAGACGAAGAATTTCTGCTATGGTTCGATCTTAATCACTTTTACCTTAGAGAGAATCCCATTGATGCAACCACAACGTGTATGACTGGGTTACTTGGTCCTAGAGATCCGCATATGCAGAGGTGGGTTGAATTGATGGCTAGACATGCGAGTCAATCAACAATCATTTTTTCCACTACATTCTTCAGTTGGCTCGATTGACAACACATTGTCATCGAGGAGCATACATTCTCAGGGATGGATTTTCGTGGAGATCCAGACTTGATTTTACTAGTTGGAGCACAATGGGCTGATATAGGTAAATTGTTTGACCAAAGTGTTTTTTGAATTTTGAAGTTTCTACATGTTTTTGTTTTTTTAATGTTTCCAAGACTAAACTAAAGTCATTTTCATGCATCCAGATGTGGGTTTTGTTCGACCTGTGGGAGACCAACAGGGTGCAGGTTGGCTAGTCTGGAGAAACATGGGGAGAGCGGTCCTCCACGACTTGGATTTTCTCGAGACCTTTGTAGAGTTGCAGGATCACATAGAGGGATTAAGCCTTGGTATTCTGAATGTTTGGATTGAGGAGTTACATATGACGCTGCAAAACCACACTACTGGTGTTCCTAGCCTCTAGATGAGGGTTTTACGCATGATAGCATAGGTTGTGACTTATTATCATGGACATCACTAGGTCTACTTCGGATGCTTTTGTGTGCATTTTGAGTTTTTGGGTCAGATGAACAAACTTGTCTTGGACACAAATTTTGTAAAAACTTTTAAAACACCTATCTATTTTACTTTCAAAGTTTTCTATCGTTATGTGCAATCATATTCAACTAATGATGTGAATTGAAAATGTTACTTTTACATGTGTCACAAATGTCTATTTAACACATAATTTGCTAGATAATTAATTAATGTGTTAAAGTTTCTGGAAATATGTCGATATTGAATGTATTCAAAATGCATTTCCAAAATATGAACTCTAAGGAACATACAAAGAATTGTTGGGTTTTGGATGGTATACACACTTGTAAGATGTAGTATGATGAGTTGTGAATCCAACCTAACAATGATTCAGCAAATGCCAAGTGAAATGGCATTGAAGAGAAGTTTTATCAATGCACTATACTCAACGATATTATTCATCGATCAAATGATACAAATCCCTTGAAAACTCACTAACTCACCACTTGGAGAGAAAATAACCCATACTACAGAAGATAGGTTCTGCGTACTACGACTAGATCCATCGGTGTAACGAACAAATGGTTCTAAAGAGTCCAACATATGCAACAAATGTAAAGCAAATTACTAACCTCATAAAAAAACTCTAAAAGACACACACTAACACACACACATGCAATGAAAGCATATATACAGTGAATTTTACTATACTCAATTAAGCATAATAACGTTTGAGGTACAGCCTGTTTCGGGGCTGCGACAATGGAATCCCATCATAAGCTACTAACTTGTAGGCACCTTTTTCCAAAACATGCTTGAAAATATAAGGACCCATCCACATTGGTTCAAATTTACCTGCTCCAATTTTATTAGCTTCCTGATCGTAAATTAAGACTAGGTATCCTTCTGAGAAGATACGAGGCTTGACATTTCTATCATATTGCAACTTGATTCGTTTCTTATGTGCCTCATTAGCCAATGCAAAATCACGACAGGTTTCATCCAAATGGATAAGTTCTAAGAAACTCGCTTCTTCTTCAGAAGTGTCAGGTAACAAGTCAATTGCGAGTTTGAGAGATGAAATTTCACATTGTATCGGCAATATTGCTTCCAAACCATACACCAACTGAAAGGGTGTGAATCTAGTTGCATTTCTCACTGAGGTTCGATATGCCTAGAAGGCAGAGTACATGATTAAATTCCATTTTAATTTATGAACCCTTATCATTCTTTGCAACATTGGCTTCAAGACTTTGTTGATGGCCTCAACTTGTCCATTCGCTTGTGGATAATAAGGGGTAGAAATATCATGTGACAGTCCTAACTTAACAGTTAACTCAGCCATCATGTGATTGTGAAAATGCAACCCATGATCTATAAATATGGCCTGTGGTACACCAAAATGGGCAACCACGAGGTTAAAAAATAAAATAGCAGTTCTTTCGCCATTGTTGTTTAATGTTGGCATCGCCTCGGACCATTTGGTAAAATAGTCAACGGTGACTATAATATACCCATGCCCCCCGGTCAAGGTGGGGTTACATGTCATGAAGTCAATGCCCCTTTTGGCGAATGGTCGAACAAAAATGACTGGATGCAATGGTGTAGATGGTAATCTAGTTCTGTGGTCATATATCTGGCATGCATGACAGCTTCTAACGACAATATTACAATCTTTGAATATAGTTGGCTAGAAGAGAATTATCTATGCGATAGCATATCCAGATAATTTTCCACCACAAGCACCTGAATGGAAATCATTCAAGGCTTTCTCGACTTCCTCATGTGTGAGGCACCTCCGTAAAATCATATCGATACAACGACGATAAAGAGTGTCACCAATGATCAGATAATCTTTGGCTTGGTATCGAATATGTCGTTATTGCGAGCGAGACGTTTCAGGTTGGAAAGTTTGGCTCTGAAGATAGATCAATATATCTCCATATGACGATGTCAAAAATAGAGACTAATCCAAAATCGATGGTTCAGATGTTGAATCAATGGAGGTTGAAGGAAGGTCACAAAGAAACTCGGCGAAAACAAGAGATTTATTTGATTTGGACTTGATGAATTCCAGATCAAGCTCCTGCAAAATGACGATCCATTTTGAGTATTTTCCCCTCAGCAATTGATGTGAGAAAATATATGTCATAAGGTTGCAATCTAAAATGATGGTGGTCTTCTGGAGTAGGATGTAGTGGCGAAATTTTTGAATAGCTTACATTGTTGCCAAAGCTAGTTTCTTGACATAAGAGTACTTACTTTATCTATCATTGAGATTGCGGCTCAAATAATATATCAGATATTCAATCCCATTTTCCTCTTGGACTAAAACCATGGCAATGGTTGTATCTGCAGCAATGAGATACAGGTAATAGTTATTTCGATAATTCAGAGAATACATTAATGACACTTTAATCAAGGTATCTTTAAGAGCATCAAAGGAAGCTTGCGCAACCTGATCCTAATGGAAGGGTATCTCCTTTTTCAAAAGATGTGTAAGACCTTTAGCCATTTCAGTGTAATTGGGAATGAAACTCCTCAAAAAGTTAGCCTTCCCTTGGAGTCTCTGTAACTATAAAATATTTGAAGGTGGAGGCAAGTCAAGAATTGGCTGAACCTTTAATGGATCGAGTCGAATTCCATCTCTAGACACTAAAAAACCAAGCAATCGACCAGAACCAACACAAAACACACATTTGTGTGGATTGAGTCGTATCTTGTAGTGTCAGCACCGTAAAATATCGCTCTCAAATGTTGTGGGTGATTAGTCTACTTTCGTGAATGAGAAGGTAAATCGTTAAGTTAAGGTTGAACAATGTGTTTGATGTTATGGAAGGCATAGTTCATTGCCCTCTGAAATGTCGCCGCTACATTCTTCAAACCAAATGGGAGTTTCCTATAAGAAAATGTGCCCCATGGACATATAAAAGTTGTTTTAGATTAGTCCTGTGTGTAGGTTTTAACCTTGTATATAAATTACCTACATACGAATTCTAAAACACAGAAAAGAAACAATGCGAGAGAATAACTCATAAAACACATATACACAAAGATTTCCCCTGGATCCCAAAATTGGGACTACCAGCTTGATTTTTCATTATGTTCCTTTCAATGTTATAATACATATCTATACATGCTGAAGCATCCAATACCACGGACCAAAAACCATCGCGTCCAAAAACATATGCCAAAATCATACACAAAACCATAGGTGGGTCCGCCCATCCTAACATAGGGTCCAAAACCAAAATTTTCCGAGGTGTTGCCATGGACCCCATAAAGTGGGGTTATGGGTACACCTCAAACCCCTTGTGACCCCCCCGCTACACAATCGGCGCAATGAAGGGGGTGCTCTGCCCCCCCTCTAACCCCTTGGTTAATTACGTGGGCTAGTCATGGAAAGAATATAACACAACCCAACACTGTGGGCGGATATTGATTTGATTGTATCTGGAAAAACCATCCATAAATGAGAAAATTTTGCATCCAGAACATTCACCAATAATCTGGTCGATAAAAGGAGTAGGATAATTGTCCTTTGGACATGCCTGATTTACATCCCTATAATCGATGCACACTCAAATTGTCCCTTGTTTTCTTATCACAGGAACAACGTTGGAAACCCAGTCAGTAAGAGGTATAGGGTAAATGAAACCAACATGCAAAAGCTTTTCAACCTTTGCTTTAATGGTAGCAACTTTCTTTGGATGAATAGGTCGAAGCCACTATCATACTAGTTTGACATCAGGATAATTTTTTTTCATGTTCAACAATACTAGAGTCTATACCTGCCATCTCCTCGTATGACCATGCAAATATATCTCAAAATTCATGAAAGAGAGTACGGTAATTATCAAGTTCTCATGGAGAAAAATATTTTTCGACATGAATGTTTTCTACAACATTAGGTTTGCTCGAAATATAAATAGAAATCATTTCTT
This sequence comes from Pinus taeda, assembly GCA_000404065.3. Classification (NCBI taxonomy): domain Eukaryota; kingdom Viridiplantae; phylum Streptophyta; class Pinopsida; order Pinales; family Pinaceae; genus Pinus; species Pinus taeda. Next base: position 20,702 of record APFE030567356.1, on the reverse strand, counting down.
CAATATTTGACAGGTTTCGCTCCAAATCTACTGTGTCTATGAAAACAAAATTCGAAAGGAAATCAACAACTGAAGGGTGGTTAAGTTCATTTTAATAATATTCGATGTCATCTAGAAGATGGGAATGATGATGATAATCTTCCCAAGGTTTTCTCCTATCATCATTGATTGGACAATTCCTTCATCTATAGAAAATATACATGAAAAAGGATCCGAAGAAGTACCATATTCTAATGAATGGTCTACCCATACAATTGGTGAAAGTGGATTTGGGTTTGCTGCTCAAGCCAGAAAAATTGATTGCTATGCAAGCTCAATGCAGATTAGCGGCATAACTTTAGTATTACTATCAACTTCAGAATTGTTGGTAATCCTCCTTAAATCAGATGATGTGGAGAAAATCATGTTGCAAGTCTCTACTCTTGCCACTTCCGCCAAATCAGATGGTGACGGTAGCGAGGGTTGGATCCTCAAAGAGACCTACACCAACACTTTGAAGTGATAGCAGGGGTCAGTGTGTCAACGGAATGCTTCCATTCACCTGAGAACTAGATGCAAAGAAGGCGAGTTGATCAATAATTGTGATTCCACCTTTATGAGGGAACACAATCGTACGAAAGTACGTGGAAACAACAACAGCCATAGCATATACCCATTGCCTTCACAGTAAAATGTTGTAGTCGAGGGGTCCATCAACTACCTCAACTTCAATAGTAATTGTTTTCCTCCCTAGTTCAATTTGCAGGTTACTCAAAATCCCACAAGGTGTATATGTGCATCTGTCGAAAGCTTTTAACGTTGTTGATGATCTTGACAATGGGGGTGAACCAAGTGTTTTCCAGCAGCTCATTGACATCATGCAAGTATATGCCCCCTTGTACATAATAGTTCAGTGAACATTCTTATTGAGAGCCTTTACTTGAATTAGGAAAGCTAATTGTGCCCATAACTGTAGTGTATATTCCGCATGGTTAAAAACCACAAGATTTGAATCCGTAGGGTCTATTCCACTAATTGTTGACAGTAAATCCTGCTCCTAGGAGGGACATTTTTGTAACACCTCGAGTGTCGACATAGCAGAAGGGGATTGAGAAAGGTATTCTACTATGTTATTTTTCTAAGCTACTCGAGCTCGAGGGCAAAATGTCGATTTATGCACAACTCCCTTTGGTCCTTTTATTGTCAATTCTAGCACAATAGGTGGTGGAATATTTTCAGATGAAGTTGATGTTGAAGGATTAGGTTGATCAGTGGCCTGATTATTCGAAGACGACAATGGATTTCCATAATATTTATTTCGTTTTGAGGCTTTTTAATCGATAGAATAAGTACTTGGGATGTGGAAGCATGGTCTGTCACAACCAAATGTATCTCCGGGTTTGGAAATGGATCAATCAATACTACAGATATGTTAGAAGTCTTTAGAATCTTATAGACTTCTGAGCGATGTGGACAATTGATCTGAAGTGGGGCACTAAAGCCTTCTTGTCATGCTTACAAGAACCTCTCCCACTCCAAAGCTTATATATCCCCAAGATCTATGCTTATGATTGATAATTTGCAGAATTAAAAGAACTTGAAATAGGTGTATGGTTGTGTTTTCCTTTAACTGTTAAGTGCTTATGTTGATTTATTTAAACTAATATGGAATGCATATAGCAGTAAATAAAGCAGCAAATAAGCAAACCACAAGAGACAACAATATAATATGGAGTTCACCCTGATATCTTGGGCTACGTCTCCTTAGGCTCTAATCAACTCAATTAGACTCTATGGGATTATGGGTGAATTCTTTTCAAGTTCCACATTCAACTCCAATATGTTACGACTAAACCATGGGCTTAGAATACCATTTTTATCCCTCGTCATTTGGCTCTCTGGCTCTCGGCTCTCGGCTCTCGGCTCTAGCTCTCGGCTCTCGGCTCTTGGCTCTCGGCTCTTGGCTCTTGGCTCTTGGCTCTCATCTCCAGCTCTCAGCTTTGGCTCTGGCTCTGTCTTTGGCTTTTGGCTCTGAATCTAGCTCTTGGCTCTCGCTCTGGATCTTTGTAAGGAGAATAACTTTCTCCAACCTCTGGTGGCTTCTCTCTGTTCTCCTCTTATTGGCTCGGATTATTTCCAATGCCTGAGCTACCCCTGAGCCTCTACACAATGATGGGATTTATCCCTCTGATGGCTCGAAATCCTCGAGTCCATAAGAATCATGCCTCCAGACCCCCTGGACGGTTACCAAAACGTATTTGGTTCCCAAAAACGCCTTCCTCTGTGCTAGACCTTTCTGTCCGTCTCTTCACCTTCTCTTCTATGCTTTAATTTGTGTTTTCATGACACATTATGTTTCATCATTTCTCTGTGGCTCTGCATCTCTTCGACTGGCCCTATGGCTCACTGGTTCTGTGTCTGGCCCTCTAGCTCTCTGGCTTTGTGGCTTTGCGTCTGTCCCTTTGGCTCACTGGCTCTATGGTCCTGCATCTTCTATATTGCATTCCTGTTAAAAAACACCCACTTACAACGTGGCACAGGTGAATGGGAACCGTTACAAAGAAAATACACAGTCGGCCTTTCTTCGGGTAAATTCCCGAAAATGGAACATAATAACAAATGCATAGGAAATTCATGGCAAAATAAATTAATCTGAATATCAAGGAACAATAAAATTGACACTATAACGTCGTCGGGTCTACCCATCAAAATCTCATGTCGCATAGTGCATTGGCCCCTTCGCATTATCGCGATCTGATTTACCGATCTCTGATCACTTCGATCACTGCCTCATTAGCTATTGGCATTATCGCTATATCGCTTTTCGGCAGTCGCTGCTTCCATGGTCCACATCCCTTAAGCTCCCCCGATCAGCGATCTCTGATCAGATCCTAACCGTTGATTCCTTTTCTGATCCAACGGCTCAAAGTGCTCGTCCTCATTGGCCTATCGCATATTGTAATGCGTAATGGCATGGGTCTTGGTGTTATGCTCCTCTGATCACCGATCGCATCAGCATATCGCTATCATTGATTGCACATCACATCATCGCATGTCAACATCCCTTTATATTGCACTACCCAATCGCTGATCTCAACGCATTGCATATCAGCCCTCCGCAATGCTACGGGTCCTCCCCTTGGGTTATGTACGATGTGATATTGCGATGTGCAAATCGCAATCGCATATTGCTGCATGCTTCAGCTTGCGGTAAGTCCTCTCTTTTGATTTTCCTCTGATGCAATTTCCTCTCAGGAACATGTATTTCCCTTAAGTCCCATTTAATGAGAAATTGCCTCCTTTTCTAAGGACATTGGGCAAATTTCGTTTTACAATAAATTCTTCATCTGAACTCCATTTTAGCCCATTCAAATTGTGTTAGATTCAGAATGAAGAGATCTACACAATGAGACTATTTCCAAGGGCATCCTTTGCCTTTCATTTTCCTCTATGAGGAATATTTTTAAACTTAGAGTCTATGCTAGATCCATTTTGGATCACACCTTCCCACTAAAAATCTTTTGGACTCCAAAAGACTGATATACTGATCTGAACAGTAAATGAGAGTACCTCACCCTCTTCTTTCAGCCTCCATACACTTGCCTTGCATAGTGCCTCTAAACCAAATCCTTTGAACACTTCCTTCCTTTATGTGCTTGTCCTCCTGGGAAGAATTGTTTTCCTCCTTGACTTCTTGCAGAACTCCTGCTGAGAAGGTCACAAAAGGTAGTTTGAACTTCTATGCCTTGATCATTAATACAAGGTGGCTCAAACCAATGTGAAGTTATATCTACTTCACAAAAATTTTATTTGTACTTGTTTGACATACTGTCAACAACAAATGTTAACAAGAACAGGATTACAGACAACAACTGGATGGCCTAAACTCCTGCTTCAACAAAAGAAACATATTTTCACATCTTGTGAATTACCTCCATGTCTTTACATTTGCACACAAATGATTGACTAGATAACAAGCCAACAAAACATGCCTTTAAAACAATTGACCCTTCAAGTCAAGCATGTAGAAAAAGAATTCTACAGTTCTTTTTCAAAGATGAAACACTTCATCAACATCTCCATCTTGGAGACCATATCAACTTTTCTCAAGTCAATATTGCATTACATGCATGTTTACAACAAAGTAATCAACCCTTCAAGTTAATCACACACACATGTTCAAATATAAGGAAATCATCAACGTCCTTGTGTTCGTGCACATCATTCTCATGCATGCATTTCATCCTTCAACTTTTGCTTAAGCACACTGTACTTTTGAAGCTGAAATGAATATAACGTTGCAGCAATAAAGTGAGTCTCCTACTCAACTTTTCCATTCACCTTCTTGGTAAAAGCCTGCAACTTGCATTCCATTAACAAAGAAATGCATTTTGTTGATTTGATGCATTTTCAAAAGACATGCAACCTTAATTGAATAAGAAATCTAATCATTTCTTACCAATCCATTTCAAAGGTGCTACCTTTGTTTGCACATCAACATCAACATGTGAATCATCCTGAAACACATCATTTATGGAATCTTTCTTTCCATTCCTGCCATTCTTTCATTCCACCTTCTTCAAGTTTCCTGGAAGCATTGTTGGATTCAGAGTCCAACATTTTGCAGCAATATGTCCTTGCTTATGGTAGTAAGTGCAACACATGTGATCTTCTCAACATCATGATTTGCGTTGTCCAATGGATGTTTTGCTTTTTGCTTCTTTTCCTTCCAAAGTTTCCTACATGTGGCCATGTTCTTCCAACAGCTAGAAACATTATGGTTATCCAAACCACAAAAGGAACATGCAATGTTTTTCTAGTGCTTATATGGAAATTTACCATGCTTTACATAATCAAAAGGAATATGATTAGAACTGCATTTATACCTTTCTTTTTCACCTTTATTACCTTCATGAGGAGGTGAGTCAAATGAAGAAGTGGCCCCCTTTGGAACACCATCAATCTATTCAAAGCTTTCAGAGTTTCCACAACTCTCTGGTTCAAGTGTATGCTTATGAACACCTTTGTACTGCAACGCATGTTTCAAACTATTGCATTCCCCGTGGATACAATCTTTACACTCTTGAGGTAGAAGACCTGAAATGAACCTCCTTCTTGGAATTGTTTCAATTGTCTTCATGGCAACTTTGGAACTTTCTCTATAAGATTGTCCATATCCAAGACCCAAATACTTAGGCCTTTCCTCAAACATTATTGGCTCAACAATACCCTATGCATGTTTGCCCAAGCCTTTTCCTTGATAGCCCATCTTGGACATTAACTTGGACCCTATGACTCTAGTATGTTTTTCTAAAGAACCAACATAAACATTATTAGAGGAATTCGAAGACAAACTGGAATTGTTTACCTCTTCTTCAAGCTGATACTTGACTAAGGCTTATTTGGTAACAAAGCGTTGTGTCTCCAACTCATGCACCCTTTCCAGGTTCATATTTGTAATATGAAGTTGGCCTTCCACTCCCTGCAATTTGTTAGAAAGCAACTACTGCTCTTCCTTCATGGAATTCAACTGATCTCGAAGTTCAACACTCATTTCTCTTACCATATCCATCATGATGAACAAGTCTTGGTTCATGTCTTCATCAGAGAATATTGTGATGGAAGGATTTGAGTACTTACTTGTAGAAGTAGTCATTATCAAAATGAACAAAAGAACTTAAAACAAGATTAACAAAGAGCTTATTCAAGCAACCTTTTGCAACAAACCTCTTCTGCTTCAAGGATTGCTCTGAGGTCCTCTGGGATAAGAATAATTCCTTCAACCCTTCTTCCTTCTTGTCCTCTCCTAGACCTAGCTACTAATAGCTTTCCCTTCACCTCTGCAAACACACACAACAGTGAGTTTACAAACAATCAAACAGCTAAATCCTTTATAATGTTTGAACACCTTTCAAGTCAAACAAGCATATAGATTGCTCTGTCAATCAAGCATTCTGATCTGATACCACTTGCATCATGATACAACCTACTTAATGATACAACCTACTCTGCTATAAGTTACTCTGATATAACCAACTCTAATACCACCTTCTTTGAAGGTGGGGTTAATCAACCTGATGCTCAGATATCACCTGATTTGAAATGTGGCACTAAAGGTTTCTTGTCTTGCTTACAAAACCTATCCCACTCCAAAGCTTATATATCCCTAAGATCTATGCTTATGATTGATAATTTGTGGAATTAAAATAACATGAAATAGGTGTATGCTTGTGTTTGCCTTTAACTATTAAGTGCTTATGCTCATTTTCTTAAACTGATATGAAATTCATATAATAGTAAATAAAGTAGCAAATAAGAAAACCACAGGAGACAACAATATAATATGGAGTTCACCCTAATATCTTGGGCTACGTCTCCTTGAGCTCTAATCAACTCGATTAGACTCTTTGGGATTATGGTTGAATTCTTTTACAAGTTCCACAATCAACTCCAATAGATTATGACTGAACCATTGGGCTTAGAATACCATTTTTATCCCTAGCTGTTTTGCTCTCTAGCTCTCGGCTCTCAGCCCTGGCTCTCGACTCTTGGCCCTCGGCTCTGGCTCTTGGCTCTGGCTCTCAGCTCTAGCTCTAGCTCTCTCCCTCGCTCTGGCTCTTGGCTCTGGCTCTGGATCTTTGTAAGGAGAATAACCGCCTCTAACCTTTGGTGGCTTCTCTCTGTTCTCCTCTTAGTGGCTTGTATTATTTCCAATGTGTGAGCTCCCCCTAAGCCTCTACAAAACAATGGGATTTATGCCTCTGATGGCTCGAACTCCTCGAGTCCACAAGATCACGTCTCCAGACCCCCTAGACGGTTACCAAAACCTCTTTGGTTCCCAAAAATTCCTTCATCTGTGCTGGACCCTTCTGTCTGTATCTTTTCCTTCTCTTCTGTGTTCTAATTCATGTTTTCATGACACGTTATGTTTCATCATTTCTCTGTGGCTCTGCGTCTCTTTGACTGGCCCTTCGCTCCCTGGCTCTGTGGCTCTGCGTCTGGCCCTCTAGATCTCTGGCTCTGTGGCTCTGCATCTAGCCCTCTAGCTCACTGGCTCTGTGGTTCTATGTCTTCTATAACACATTCCTATTACAAAATGCCTACTTACAGCATGGCACAGGTGAATGGGAGCCGCTGAAAAGAAAATACATAGGTGGCCTTTCTTTTGGAAAATTACCGAAAATAGAACATAATAACCAATGCACAGGAAATTCATGGAAAAAAAGATTAATCCAGATCTCAAGGAACAATAAACTTGACATTATAATGTCATCGAGTCTGCCCATTGCAATCACATGTCGCATGGTGCATTTTCCCCTTTGCATAATCGCAATCTGATTTACCAATCTCTTATCACTCTGATTGAAACCTCATCAGCTATCAACATTATCACTATATTGCTTATTGGTGGTCGCTTCTTCCATGGTCCGCAGCCCTTAAGCTCCCCAGATCAACGATCTCCGATCAGATCTTGACTGTTGATTCCTTTTCCAATCCGATGACTCAAAGTGCTCATCCCCATCCGCCTATCGCATATCGTCTTGGTGCTATGCTCCTCCAATTGTTGATCGTTGATCACATCAGAGTATCACTATCATTGATCGCACATCACATCATCGCATGTCAACAACCCTTTGTATTGCACTACCCAATCACTGATCGCTGATATCGGTGCATTGCATATCAGCTCTTCGCAATGTTATAGTTCCTTCCCCTTGGGTTATGTGTGATGTGATATCGTGATGCAACAAATTGCAATCGCATATCGCTGCATCCTTCAGCCTATGGTAAGTCTTCTCCTTTGCTTTTCCTCTAATGCGATTTCCTCTAAGGAACATGTATTTCCCTTAAGTCCCATTTTATGAGAAATTTCCTCCTTTCCTAAGGACATTAGGAAAATTTATTTTTACAATAACTTCTTCATCTGAAGTGCATTCAAATTGCATTAGATTCAGAATGAAGAGATATATGCAATGAGACTATTTCCAAGAGCATCCTTTGACTTTATTTTTCCTCTGTGAGGATTATTTTTAGACTTAGAGTCTATACTAGATCCATTTTGGATCAACAATCGCTTGTAAAATGCTCGTCATTATAGATTAGACATGGATAACGAGGTTTTAGTGCCGAAGTAGAGGAATCTGATAATTTCTCTTGAGGGGGATCATCTTGCTTCTTCTTATTTTTCCCCTTCTTCTTGCCTCCTGGTTGCTTTTGATTCTTTCTCTTGTCAAATGACACGACATTGACTTCTAAAGCAAGAGTGTTTTATGATGCGTTGGAAGTTTGATTAGAAATGGTAAGTGTTTGACCAGATGGTCTACTTGCCATTTGTGTGCTCAAATAACCAATCACACTGTCGTTGGCCTGAGAGTCCTTACTCTACGATGGAGGAGGAGGACTGGGAAAGTTGGTCAAGGTGCATTCAGAATCTTGTCGTAGAGCATGCAAGAATGTGTATAAATAAAATCCAAATATTGGGAACGAGCAATTTATTGCTTTAACTCCACTTTTTTCCACATCCTCGTTGATTGATGGAAACAAGTATTTTATAATCCACTCAGCCAAAATCTAATCAGGAACATAAGTCTTAACCATTCAATGACGACTATGCCACTCATGAATATGATTTGATATATGAATAGAAGTAGTCGGTTTAAAGTTGGTGAGAGTTCTGTTCCAGTCTTGTATATCAACCCAATATACTGTGTCGGTCGATATATATATCACTGATCTGATCCACCGATTCGATATATATCACCGATGGCGATCACTGACCTCGCTTTATCGCAATTTCAAGTCGTAATGACCCTTTGTACCAGGGATCTGCCAATCACTGATCACTGAAGCCAATCACAATCACATATTGCATTATCAACATCACATGACCCCTTTGCATTCTGGTTCCCCGATCACTAATCTTCGATCAATCGGTGCTTTCACTTATCGGCACCATCACATGTTGGAAAGTCACATGGTCATTGGTCTTTTAAACACTCCGCTTGAATTTCTCCGATGCGATGATAATTCTCCATTATAACATATATGCGTTACAATGAAGGAATAAGATGTGAAGAACTTTAAGGGATTTTATATTTAAAAACACATTTTCCCTTAAGTCCCATTTATTGAGAAATTGGCTCCTTTTCTAAGGACATTGGGCAAATTTATTTTTAAAATAACTTCTTCATCTGAAGTCCATTTTAGCCCATTCAAATTGTGTTAGATTCAAAATGAAGAGATCTATGCAATGAGACTATTTCCAAGAGCATCCTTTGACTTTCATTTTCCTCTGTGAGGAATATTTTTTGACTTAGAGTCTATATACTAGATCCATTTTGCATCACTCCTTCCCACTAAAAAGCTTTTGGACTCCAAAAGACTAATATATTGTTCTGAAAAGTAAATGAGAGTACCTCACCCTCTTATTTCAGCCCCCATACACTTTCCTTGCATAGTGCCTCTGAACCAAAACCTTTGAACACTTTCCTTCCTAGATGTGTTGGTCCTCCTAGGAAGAATTGTCATCCTCAACTTCCTACAGAACTCCTGTTGAGAAGCTCACAGAAGGTAGTTTGAACTTATCTACCTTGATCATTGATCAAAGGTGGCTCAAACCAATGTGAAGTTACATCTGCTTCACAAAATTTTCACTTGTACTTGTTTGACATACTGTCAACAAAAAATGTTAACAATAACAGGATTACAGACAACAACTGGATGGCCTAAACTCCTGCTTCAACAAAGGAAATAGTTTCACATATTTTGAACACCTCCATGTCTTTACATCTGCATACAAATGATTGAATAGATAACAAGCCAATCAAACATGCCTTTAAAACAATTGTCCCTTCAAGTCAAGCATGTAGAAAAGGAACTTTAGGATTCTTTTTCAAAGATGAAACACTTCATCATCATCTATATCTTGGAGACCAAATCAACTTTTCTTAAGTCAATATTGCATTGCATGCATGTTTACAACAAAGTAATCAACCCTTCAAGTTAATCACACATACATGTTTAAATACAAGGAAATCGTCAACATCCCTGTGTTCATGTATATCATGCTTATGCATGTATTTCATCCTTCAACTTTTGCTTAAGCACACTGTACTTTCGAAGCTGAAATGAATATAATGTTGCAACAATAAAGTGAGTCTCCTACTCAACTTTTTCCATTCACCTTCTTGATAAAAACCTGCAACTTGCATTCCATCAACAAAGAAATGCATTCTAGAGATATGATGCATTTTCAAAAGACATGCAACCTTAATTGGATATGAACTCTAACCATTTCTTACCAGTCGATTTCAAAGGTCCTACCTTTGTCTGCACATCAGCATCAACATGTGAATCATCCTAAAACACATCAATCATGGGATCTTTCTTCCCATCCTTGCCATTCTTTCTTTCCACCTTCTTCAAGTTTCGTGGAAGCATTGTTGGATTCAGAGTTCAACATTTTGCAGCAATATGTCCTTGCTTATGCTAGTAAGTGCAACACATGTGCATCCTCTTGACAGCGCGGTTTTCCTTGTCCAGTGGACCTTTGCCTTCTTGCTTTCTTTCCTTCAAAAGTTTCCTGTATGTGGTTGTTCTCTTCCAACATCTAGAAACATTACGGTTAACCAAACCACAAAAGGAACATGCAATGTTTTCCCAAGCCTTTTCCTTCATAGCCCATCTTGGACATTAACTTGGACCCTATTCCTCTGGTATGTTTTTCAAAAGAACCAACATAAACATTCTTAGAACAATTTGAAGACAAACAGGAATTGTTTACCTCTTCTTCAAGTTGATACTTGACCAAGGCTTCTTTGGCAACAAGGAGTTGTGTCTCCAACTCATGCATCATTTTCAGGTTCATATTTGCAATATGAAGTTGCCTCTCCATTTCCTGCAATTTGTCAAAAAGAAATTGCTTCTCTTCCTTCATGGAATTCAACTACTCTCTAAGTATGATGCTCTTCCTTCCATCCTCATACATTTCTCTCACCATATCCATCATGGTGAACAAGTCTTTCTTCTTGTCTTCATCAAAGAATCTTGTGAAGAAAGAAGAATTTGAAGACTCACTTATAGAAGTTGTCCTTATCAGAATGAACAAACAACTTGAAACAAGATTAACAAAGAGCTTATTCAAGCAACCTTTTGTAACAAATCTCTTGTGCTTCAAGGATTGCTTTGAGGTCCTCTGGGATAAGAAGAATGCCTTTAGCCCTTCATCCTTCTTGTCCTCTCCTATACTTAGCTTATCAATAGCTTTCCCTGAACCTTTGCAACTCAAACAATAGGCAGCTTACAAATAATCGAACAATTAATCCTTGACTGTTTAAACACCTCTCAAGCTAAACAAGCAAATAGATTTCTTTGTTAATCAAGCATCCTTCTTTGATCGATCAAACATCATGAGAACACCTAATCTAGTATAACTTGCTCTAATATAACCTTCTTTGAAGGTGGGGTTAATCAACCTGATGCTCTGATATAACCAGCTCTGATACCACCTGATATGAAATGGGGCACTAAAGGCTTCTTGTCATCCTTACAAGATCCTCTGCCACTCCAAAGCTTGTATATTTTCAAGATCTATGCTTATGATTGATAATTTGCAAAATTAAAAGAACTTGAAATAGGTGTATGCTTGTGTTTGTACTTTAACTATTAAGTTCTTTAAGTTTATTTGCTTGAACTGATATAAAACGTATAACAGCAAATACAATGCAGCAATACACAATCACACATAATAGCAATATAATATGGAGTTCACTCAAACCTCTTGGGCTATGTCTCCTTGAGCTCTAATCAACTCGATTAGACTCTTTGGGATTATGGCTGAATTCTTTTACAAGTTCCACGCTAAACTCCAATAGGTTACGACTGAACCATTGGGATTAGAATACTATTTTTATCCTTGGCCATTTGGATCTCTGGCTCTCGGTTCTTGGCTCTCGCTCTCGGCTCTGGCTCTCACTCTGGCTCTAGCCCTCGGCTCTGGCTCTGGCTCTCGACTCTAGTTCTTGCTCTAGCTCTGGCTCTTGGCTCTGGCTCTAGCTTTGGCTTTGGCTCTTGGCTCTTACTCTGGCTCTGGCTCCCGGCTCTGCTCTTGCTCTCTAAGCTTCTGGTTTAGCTCGACCTCCAAGCAACTCCAAAACCTCCCCTTTCAACTGTGCTATAGGGCTTTTGTGAGGCATCCCTCTAGCTCTGCGGCTTCCTGTTTGTTTCTCTGTGTCTAATAATTCCTTTGTCTCTTTGACTAGCCCTCTAGCTCTTTGGCTCTGTGACTCTCTATGTATAACGCATTCCTATTACAGAAAATCCTGCTTATAGCATGGCATAGGTGCGATGGACTGTTTCCAATGGGAATGACACAGTTTGTTGTTCTTCTGCCTACATTCCAAAAATATCCAAATAATGAATACACAGGAAAAACACATCATGGGCCGTTCAGCGAGATTTCAAATATTATGAAATTGCGACCATAACCTTATCGGATCTGCGCCTTCATCGCAAATCGCAATCTCACGTCGCATGGGTCTACTACTTCCCAATCCTTTTCATTCCCCAATCTCTAATCTTTGATCGCTTCGATCACTGATATCGCATATGGCATATCAGATCGACCCAATCTACTGTGCCGGTCAATATATATATCGCTGATCCGATCCGCCGATCCGATATATATCACCGATGCTGATCGTCGGCCCCACTTTATGACAATTGCAATTCACAGTGGCCTTTTGTATAGGGGATCCTTTGATCATTGATCGCCGACGTAGATTGCAATCGCATATCACATTATCGGCATCACATGACCCCTTTGCATTTTGGTTCCCCGTTTGCCGATCTCTGATCAATCGGCCTTTCGCTTATCGGCGCCATTGCATGTCGGCAAGTCATATAGTCACGGGTGTTTTAAACACTCTGCTTGACTTTCTCTGATGCAACGACAATGCTCCATTATAACATATATGTGATACGATGAAGGAATGTGATGCGATGAACTTTAAGGGATTTTATGTTTAAAAACACATTTTCCCTTAAGTCCCATTTAATGAGAATTGTCTCCTTTTCTAAGGACATTGGGCAAATTTATTTTTACAATAACTTCTTCATCTGAAGCCCATTTTAGCCCATTGAAATTGTGTTAGATTCAGAATGAAGAGATCTATGCAATAAGACTATTTCCAAGAGCATTCTTCAACTTTGATTTTCCTTTGTGAGGAATATTTTTAGACTTAGAGCCTATACTAGATCCATTTTGGATCAAGATGCCAGGGTTTCCTTCTCTAGAGGAGGCATTGGGTTTGTTGAGAGTATTGCATCTAGAGATTTTTCCACACTTCCCTCTGCTTCCTACGATCTCGGTGTTTTTATCGACCTTTTCTCATGCTTAGGGGACAATTTAACAGGGGTTTCAAACTCCTTTCTCGACTTATTGAATTTAGGACTAATTACCCTCTACTTGTATTTTGTTTTTTCCTCCTCCCAAGGAAAATTCGTAAACAAAAATTATGCCCATTTTTCTCTTCTTCATGCCAGCTCATGAACAATAATCATTTTAATGAGACTATAATGACAATAACTAGTTTTGGCCCTTATAAATGTCGACTAAACACTTCTAGGCACTTTATGCAAACTTTAACATAGGAAGAAAGGGAAAATGACGTCACAACCATCTGTAAAGTGGAGAAGAAGTCTTATATGGTAAAGAAAAATAATTGCATACCTTCCCTTATAAGTTATAAGCCTCTGGAACGCACATAGATGTTGAAATTTGGTACCAGAGGACAAGTGGTTCCCTTAGGCTTTGATCTTTGGCCTAGGGAAAAGTGTCCAAAAGATTTTAATTTTTCTCCTAAAGTGACTTTATAATTTTTATAAAGTTAAAATCTAATTTAAAAGTGACTTTAAGTGATAAAGTTACTAGGTCTAATTTTAAAGTGACTTTTATAAAGTCAATGAAAAATTAGAAAGGAAAAGTGACTTTGGAAATAAATGACTAAGTGGGTCTTTATTAAAGTGGGTGAATTAAAAATTATAAAGTGAGATTTAAATGAGCATTTAATCTCAGCCATTGATCTAAATCTATTTCAGCCATTGGATTTAGAGATCACCCAAAAGTCACTTGGATCACCCAAAAGTCACTTGGAGTTATATTAAGGGAGGAAAATGAGGAAAAGATCACATTCGATTCAATTCTTTCATGAGCAGATTGAGAGAAGGAGAGCAAGAGAGCAGGGGAGATTTCTGGATAGTGAGCTGCGGAGTATCAACAGCGGAGTAACAACAGCGAAGTTTCAGCAGGACAGTTTTTCAGCAAGGCTGAGATAAGTTGTAAAAGTTTTCTTGCTGATTTTTGCTGAATATTTCTCTTACTGTAAAAAGACATTTTTCAGAAATAAAGAAGAGCTCTCAAACTGGTTTTCCCCAAGAGTTGTAGGGGGTTTTTCCAGGGTCACGTTGACCAAAAATATCAGTGTTTTAATGGCTGTTTATTACTGCTGATTTTTATTTCTGCAATTTCCAGCATTCTGTAAATTTTCCAGAATTTGTGTTTTCAGCAAATTTATTTTTTCCAGCTTGTTGAATGTATGGTTATGGGAAAGGGCATTTAACTACATGGGAGAAATAAGGAGTGTTGGACACCTAATCCTAAATGGGTTAGTGTGGAAGCCGAATGGACAAAGCAGTCCAAGGGACCTTGGGATGTGAATCCCAACGATCACCACATGTACTATAAATATGTATCATTTGTGAATAAAAATTGTACTCACATGATTTATCTTTCTATTTGTTTCTCGTTCACCATGTTTGTTTAACATGGTATCAGAGCCATGATGTGTGGCATGTTTTCCCTGAGCAACTGGTTTGAGTTGCCTTGAATAGCGCTGACATAGCCTTCATTACCTGCACTGCCTTTGTCCTGAAATAATCTGGCATATTCCCTTCCAGCTGTGCTGTGTCAAAACGATGCTCCCTCTGCACACTATCTTCTCCCTCCATATACATAATGCTCCATCTGAAAATCGCAGCCTGATGATCAATATCCCGTCAGAACGCCTCTTGTACACATAAAGCTTCCTGACAAGAAAGGCTGCCTGACATACCAAATGTCTAAGAGGAGAAACGCTCCCTGAAGTTGCACACCAAACATGTGCGAAAGAGGAACGCGTGCCTGAAGCTCGTGGGGCGGTCACGGTATTTACAAGAACTCCTGGTCTACAGTCTGCAGGTCCCAGTGTAAGAGCTCAGGTCCCCATTTTAACTTTGTGTTGAATAAAGTTGTGAAAACCAATTCAAAAAAAAAAAAAAGCTCACTGAGATCTCGAATTTTGGAGTCTGGACACCGTTAAAGAGCTACACCAAATGAGTCTTACATATCATGCTGCGACAACACCAATGACTAATGGCTCGTCAGAAAATAAATATCAATGGCGTGCTTAAAGATTTCTTGCAGCTTCGTATCAATATCAATGGCGTCATAATCAAGAAATTCATGTTCACAGTGCACATCAGAGGCTGATACTTCATCACCCACGGCGAATTTCTTTTCATCGTAGACGGGACAAAACTTAAGTGGTTGGAAATTGTTCAGAGCGCTTCCGATAATTCCTGATTCCAACCATTGCTCCCTTATTTCCTCCATTCTTTGCTGAATTCAGGAAGATGCCAGTTGAAAGCAAGTAGAATCAAAGAATCGAAGGCGCTTTGGAACGCAATGAAGATACTGAATCAGCACGACATTGTATAGAGGAAGTCTACGCATCTCATCGTTTCATTCACTAGTGAAACCTATTGATAACCTTCGGTGAACAGGTTTGAACAAATCAATTTGGGGATTTAAAGGAAGATTGGAAGGAGCTTCAACAACAACGTTTTCCATTTCTTCAGTGATGAGTGCAGGGCAAGTGTAGAAACAAGATCTCTGATGCGGCATACATGAGATCTTACAGACCTGTCATCATATAATGTTGTAACCATTTCTAATGAGCAACCACTTCACAATGGCTATGTCGCTGGTTATGTGAGGCCAGCTCCGACGACCCTCGGCGGTGGCACAATAATCGGGTTCCCCTCGATATTTAGTCGATTCAACTGCAACAGATCTCCAAATAGATCAGGAAGGCTTTTAATATGTTCCTTTTAATCTGGTTATAACTCACGTCTAATTCAACGAGCCCAGACAGCCCACAGATAGAATCTGGCAATGCTTTGAAGTTATCAGAATTGTAACTAATGTTGAGAATTTGAAGGCTTACAAGTCTTTCAATGTCTTCAGGCAGATATGTGTGTTTAACATGCTGGTTGCTCGTACAATGTTTGCTTGTTGTGTACTGGATAAGAGTATTATTGTTGTAGGTGGGTTCACTATTGTAGGAAGTCTATTTTCAATGTAGAAATATATGATCCAGAGCGAGATATATGGGAACCTATAGCCGAACTTCAACATTCTCATAATTCTGCTTGCTGTGGTTTAGTATTTGAAGGGAAACTGCATGTATTGCATAAGGGCCTTTCAACAGTTCAGATATTTGAGTCATCCGAGCAAAGGTGGAGAGTGGAAGATTATGGTTGGCCACCAGGGCCAATGGCCATGGTACTAAACTGATCGAGTTCAACAAACCCACAACAAATCTCATTAAATTCAAAGATTGCGACAGAATACCGCCTTCGCCTTGTGAACTGTACTTCCTGCAAACCAAGGCTTTCTTCATACAATCTCTGGCACCAAATTTTGTACCAGTAAAAATTAGTATCCAGAGGAATTCATACGATATAATTCGCCATTTTTTTCCGATTTGGCAACTGCTTCTGAGGATTTCCACGATACCGGTCGTGTCCAAGCTTGCCTGAAAATTGCTCATAAGGATGGCCAGTAAAAACAAATAGTTGAATATCAAAATATCTATACCTTGCTACTGAAATCCTTTGAATAGAAATTTGTGCAAGTGTGAGTTGTAAGCGCCCGTCAAATCTTTATGCACCAACCTTTCTATTTGATAAAAATTTCAAGTAATGGAGGTCCAGCAAAATGTTGAATTTTTGAAAGGCTGTTGTGAGAAGTCAGAACAGTAAGCGCTGGAGAATTCAATGAATGATAGCGTTGAATGCTAAGTTGATAATGCCTATTGCGAGTTTGAATAAGGAGAGTAAGTAGGCTACTATCCACTGTATGTTGCATTTAATTTTCTATTGGATAATATAAGTTTGTTTGGAGACTATTACTACATGTGGAAGCATTAAAAACAATGTACAGTGAATAAGCTTACGAAATCACCCACCTTGGAGAACATTGTTTGCACATCAGGGTTTATCTATTGAGATAATGGCCAAACTTGAAGATGCATTAAAGTTATTGAATATCCTAATTCATTCCACTGTTGATGAGATGGTCAAAGTCAACAAAGAAACTCTTTTTGAAATTCAAACTTATTTGCAAAATGCACAAGAAAAGATCGATTTTTTGCAGCTTGAATCACAGCTACAACAAGAAGAGCTACATAAAAATAGACACCATTCTGAACCTGTTTTCGTTCAGAACATTGAGAAAACCACCCATCAGCATAATGTTACAGTTCATTCAGATTTAGTACCAAATAAAGCAGCAGTTGTACATGCAGATGCAGAAGTTCAGTCTGCACTTCTCAAGCCCATCATCAGACCTTGGGAATAGCTTGTCCACAACAAGCACAGAACCGGTCTTGGATATGACAATGACTTGTCCTTTCATATTCCAGACTACCCAAAACCCATTTAGTTTCAGAGTGTTGGTTTCATTCATGACAGTTCACCTGCTCCTCATGACAGTTCAGCTTCAGTTGTTCCAGACTCTGCTCCTCTTCCACAGCAGCAACAACAACAAATCGTGAAATGCCAACACTGTGATCGAGTTGGCCATCTGAAAGATCACTGTTTTGATCTTCATCCATGTAAGCACTGTCATAAAACCACCCATTTTTCACACAGATGCTTCAGCAACAAACGTCCTGCAAGAACAAAGATTCATCTAGGATGGATCACTTCTTGGCAATGGGCATCAACAGCCAAGAAGATATTTCAAACAAATGTCAGAACTTGTTCCAGAATATTGAACAGTCTTGCAGTTGAGTTTTCTCCATCTTCTCACCTTGTATCTGACAGGGGGGGAAATGATGGTCATCTACAAGCTTCAAAAGCCACATCAAGCGAGCCTGAGCCACAACCTGCCACACCAGTTTCAGAGTTGTAGCCAGAGACAAAGATGCCCGTGAACATGCCTTCAGTTGGCAATCTGGGACAATTCCTCTAGCAGAAGACTTCAGCTTCTTGCCAGCTTTGGAAGAGTTCCAGGAAAAAAATTGAGAACACTTCCTCTAGCAGAAGACTCCAGCTTCTTGCCAGTATTGGAAGAGTTCCAGGAATTGCATTAAGCATTCCAGAGTTGTTGGTCATCCTTAAACCATCACAGGTTGAGACTTCCCTTTTCAGGTTGAAGTTTTACCTATTATGCGGGTGAGACCTCCCTTTTATGGTTGAAGGTTTCCCTCTTTAAAACAATAGGATCACTTCCTCTAGCAGAAGACTTCAGCTTCTTGCCAGTTTTGGAAGAGTTCCGGGAACTGCACTAAGCGTTCCAGTGTTGTTGGTCATCCTTAAACCACCGCCCTTTATACCAACATTTCAGAGAGCACATTCAGCCTAGTGCTGCCATGCATTTTTGCACATTTTGTATTACAGCTCTCTTCTTGGACTCATACATAACCCATCGGATTAAGGGGGGGAATGTTGGACACCTAATCCTAAATGGGTTAGTGTGGAAGCCAAATGGACAAAGTAGTTCAAGGGACCTTCTGATGTGAATCCCAACGGTCACCACATGTACTATAAATATGTATCATTTGTGAATAAAAATTGTACTCACATGATTTATCTTTCTATTTGTTTCTCGTTCACCATGTCTGTTTAACAAGGAGAAACTGAAAACTGGGGTGGGAAAACAGAAATTTTACATGGTATCAGAGCTTGAGTGCTAAAGAGCAGTTTGGGACAGCAAAAGAGAAAAATTACAGCTGCTGATTTTTCACTCAGAAAATTGCAGCAAGCTGATTTTTCATAAACAACAGGTTTTATCTTTACTACAACAGTGCTATTTTTCAGTTTTAGGACAACAGGATGTCATTGAGATTGAGGCTGGAGGATAGGTTGGATGGGCATACAAATTACAATGTTTGGAAGGAGAGAATGCCGAGTATCTTTGAGGAGGCAGAAGTCTGGGATATCATGGTGCATACCACACAGACCCCTGTTCTTGTGCCTATTAATGCTACTCAGTTGGCTGCTTATAATAGAAATAACAACAAGGGTAAGAGGTTGATTCTAGATGGAATCAAAGACCATTGCATTCCTCATGTGAGAGGTAAGAGCAATGCGCATGAGATGTGGATAGCATTGTCCAATCTCTACCAGAGTACCAATGAGAACCGGACAATGGTTCTGAGGGAGAAACTTAAGAACATTAAGATGGGCAATGATAGTGCAGCTGGATATCTCACTAAGATTACTAATGTGAGAGATGAGTTGGCAGCGATTGGAGAGGCCATTCCACCCACTGAGTTGGTGCGGATTGCGGTAAATGGCCTCCCCCGTTCATGGATGAACTTTGCTGATGAGGTTTGTGCACGTGAGACCCTTCCCACATGGGAGAGGTTTTGGGATGATTGCATTCAGACAGAGATCAGGAAAGGTCAGCTTGGGGCAGCCAAGCCAGTTGAGCAGGATGAGGAAGTAACACTGATGGCAAGAGGCAAGAAAGGCAAAGGGAAGAAGTAGGCTTCCACAAGCAGTGGTGGGGGCAAAGGCAAAGGTA
>APFE030567334.1:0-12198 GCA_000404065.3 Pinus taeda | reverse complement strand
ATTCTGGTGAGAATTCTAGAGCGTCTTCTGTTTCTTCTATGTCATAATCTTCACTGTTTGAATCATTGGTTGCTTCACAATTATATAGGTTCTTTGGTTCTTTTCCTTTAGCACATCTATGTTTGGGGTCCAACTTCTCACCACAGCGTTTACATTTACCCTCTTTTATCCTTTGCATTTCCACATTAGATTTTTCATCTTCACGACGATGTGGTGGAACATATCTTGTATTATTGATGTCCATATACTGGGGTATCGTTTGCCTTGAATATGTTTTTTCCGCTTTTGACCAAAATATTGGTTCAGATTTCTTTTCGGCTGTTTTTGCTTTTCGTCTTGCTACTTCTATTGATGTAATGTCATGCATCTCAAGTTCTGCTTGTAAATGGGATTTGAGTCCTGAGACGTATGATTGAATCAAATGAGATTCTGATAACCCAGGTACTCGTGTTACTAAGGTCTCCCATTCTTGAGTGTATTCGTCCATACTTCCTTTTTGTCGTAACTTGATGAGTTTTGAAAAGAACTCTTATTCTTTTACACCTTGGAATCTTTTAAAGAAGGCATCTTTAAATTTTCTCCAGCTAATGACGTGTGTTGTTTTTTTCCACCACATATACCAGTTATATGCTTCTCCTTCCATTTTCATGGATGCATGTCTGAGGTTTTCGTCATCGTCATTGATGTCATATATCTCAAAGTATTCTTCTGCTTTATTTATCCATGCAACATTGTTTTTTTCGTTTCCATCGCATTTAGGCATCTCGACTTTTGCCCTTCGCTGGTATGTGGTTAATGGTTGAGCGAAAAAAGGGTGTTGATTAGTAAGGGTATCCCAAAGTTGCTTGTTTGTAAGGGCTGCGTTACTTGCTTCTTGGTGGGGTGTCGCTGATTTTTTTGGCGATTCAACCTTTCCATGAGAGTCTGTTGACTTTGTTGAATCTGATGAGACGTGTTCTTGATTCTCTTCATTTTCTTTTAGTAGTTGTCCGGGTGTACAATTCGTTTTTTTACACAGAATTTTCAACATTGTTAAGACCTCTTTGATGTCTGCTTCTATTTGGACATGTTGATTTTCCATTTTTATTTCTATTCGATTTGTCGTATCCTGAAGATTTTTATTTTTTCACCCTGCTCCTCAAGCTTAATCTAGAACTCGTTTAATCTTTTAGTGACCTCGTCGTGGTTGTTATTTATCTTATGCTCTGCATCCAACAATTGTTTTTGGAAATCCGCCATTGTCATTGTTGACATTGAACGGGTTTGCGGAGGCGTATATTTATTTGCCAGCTAACTTTTTTTTTGGTAATTAAATAAATCAATTTATCTATAATATAATATATATATATATATATATATATATATATTATAATATATATATATATATATATATATATATATATATATATATATATATATATATAATATAAATTTGAATTAATTAAAATAAATTTAATTATATGTATTATATATATATATAATATAACTGATATATATATATATTATATATTATATATTTTATATGTGTATTTTATGGATAGTCTGTATTACTCGATAATTATTGTAATGATCGAATGGACAGCCACGTCCCTATGGAAATGTCAACTATTTGACTCTTCAAACCCTTTGTTTCTTTTTTGTTCGCGTTATTATCCTGTCCCCTTCAACGTTATCACCGCAAGGAGAAGAAAATTCACAGTTCAGCGTATCCGCAGCATAATGGAACCGTAGAACCCAACGCAAGGGAGCCAAGAATTTCAGCGTAGGTTCATCGTATCAGCAGAGTCCCTGCAATGGAACCCAGGAAAAAATGACGCAGGCGTCTTATTGATTCAGCGTGTCACTTCCCTGGTTCTGCTAATATTTCAGCATGTCACTCAAGGTGAAATACGCACAACGAGAGCAGTTCAGGCGGGACGTGCATAGACAGGGTGTCGGCAATGAATATGGCAGTGGACAGAATAGTGATACGTACAGTGACAGCAGTGGATAGATGCATGAACCAGCACAGGCTAGAGGATTCGATCGCTCTGATACCAATGGAGCACAAAAATTTTGATACACAGAAATATATATAAATATATATATATAATACATTATTAATACTGATAATATTATATATATTATATATATTTTAATTAAAAGATAATAGATGATGATTGATTACAATGGGGTTCCTGGCTTATATACCGCCATGGACACCCTTTGGGAAAGGGCATGATCTTATGTTCGTGCCCTTTCGTCTAATTAAACCTAAAATTAGATAATAAACCTAAAACTAATTTTTTACATGACACGCGAAATCAGTGATAAACCCTCCTATTATCCTGTCCAACCAGTGAATTACTGCCCATGCGATTTTATCTTTAGATGCTTCTAGCCTGCGCACCAACTCTGGAGTCCACACGATGGGCTGTTCTATTATGCACCTTCCCTGATTGTCAGCTAGCCTCGCGATCCACTCATATAGTTCTGTCGAGAAGGATGTAAAGAAAATCTCGTGGATTTTCGTGTATATGTAGCGATCTAGCCACATCTCCTCATATATCTGTGGGTTTTTGTTTTCCTATACCACGAACTTGTGAAGCTTCTGATCCAACCAATCTTCAAGTTCTTTCTTCATAGGGTTCCAGTGTTCCAACATCAGACATCCCTTTTGCAAATCCCGGTCCCGGCAACAGAACCATTTTTTGGCTTGTCGGGGCCTGACCCAGGTTCAGAAGTGATTTAACCAAACAAATCCCGCACTACTAGCCCTTTCGGAAACAGTCCATGTAGCACAGACTGAAGTCTCACTCAAGGTAGTAGGGGAGGGTGCTGGAACCAGGTTTCCGCACCCTAGGGATGTCTTGATATAGTCTGGCAGGGTAATGATCCAATCGGTGCACTCGCGCTGTTCTGTATAGCTTCACGTAGATCCGCGACAGGCGCTTCCTAGATTATTATTATTATATGTGTGTATTATTGCTCAGATCTATTTCTTAAAGTCTTTAAGAAAACATTTAACATTAATAACTAGTGCGCACAATCATAAATATGCAAAGAACATAAACAAATAGATAGATTTGGGATAAAGCACACAATGATTCAAAAACCCTTATCTTTCTTTATCTTTCGTTCAATACAACCAGATCCGCCCTGCGCACTCAGCTGCAGGGGTCCGTGCACACAACTGCGGATTCTACTAGGCCTCTACCCACACAACTGCAAAGCCTCTATCTATCTACCAACTCCCTTGACTCGGACTTACAGATGCAAAGAGAATATTACCTTCATAAACCCATAACATTCAAGATCCAAAAGCAAAAATTGACTTCTAACCTTAGAGCCTTGCTCTATTTATACATTCTTATGGTCCGCGGACCATGGGCAGGCCGACTCACACTCTATTTTCTTACATTATTTTTGGGCAGACAACCCTTTCACTTGACTCATTATAATTCGCACTCCACGCACCTTGCAGAGCCTTTACCATACTATTACCAAAATTGTGGGCTTTGAGCCCCAAAACCGTTACGCGGGGCCTCCACTACCCAACATTCCTACCTTATCTTGAATTAAATGTTTGGATATCACATTTGTTTGTTGAACTACCCAATTGCCAACATTTATGGAAAGGAATGGGGATTGTTATTGAATTGCTTCAAAGGTATGGGTTACATACCCATTCTAGAGAACTTCTAAATTTACCATGCAACCAAACACAAGGACGTCAAACTCTCATGCAAGATTATTATGGTGTGGGGAAGGGAGTAGAATGAGAGTAGAGATGAGAGGTGCAGAGAATGTGTGAGTGTGGTTGGGAAAAAATATACGAAGTAGAGAAGTGCATATGAACTTGAGACAACTTGTGAAAAGAGAAGGGAAATTGGACCACACATGGGTGTTGATGGCGTTAATTTAAACAAAAGTTGCCAAAAAATCCTTCCTAGTCGCAACAACCTAAGTGTAGTTGTGAAATTACTTGATTATGTAAAAAATTAAATGTTGAATACTTCAACTTGATCTAGAGGGCTAGGAGAATTTTTGATTAATTTGTCTAAACTAAGCACAAAAGGAATTGAGAAAGGGGAAGTATAGAGGAACCGTTAGATCATAGGAGGACTCTCTTTTGTGCCATGCAAGTTCATTGTGTCAATATTGTGACCATTGACATGCCCCAACTTAGTGGTTGAAAGGAAACGTACTGATTTATGTGGGTGAAGGATAGTGGCCTTCATGCCCTCTACCTTTATTTTAACCATGTTATCCTTGAATGGGTCTTCATATTAAGGCATAAAATCTAGTTTCAGGGTGGAAGTTGAAATAAAACTGCATTGTAGGTCAACCCATGGTTGGGCGGAGAGAGGTTTTCCCTTCTTTAATTTCCAACAAATTTTGAAGTAACACTGAATATGTATAAATGATAAGCTAAAAGTATTGTTTAAGTATTTTTTCCTCTAATAGTTTTGTAGTATTATGTTTTGGGAAAGAAATAAAAAATTGAAATGAGCTTCGAGGCTCTTTATGTATCTAGATAGTGAATGGCCTTTACCATACCAACTATTGCATGGAACAAATGTGTTGTATCCCCGAGATGAAAGAATTTGTTTTACTTTAGAGATAAGCCAAAATGTTGGCCTCTCTTTTTGTAAGAATTTGAAGTTAGAGGTGTGAAATTTCCAATCCTAGAGAGAGTAGAGCCTTATTCAATTGGGGGAAGTTGTCGATTTTGCCATGGGCCATCCCTTTGTATTATTTAGAGAAGTAGCCCAATTGTGGGAATTGTTTTGGAATGCCTATATAGGCTGTTGAATATTTTTAAACTTACAAAATTATTTGGGAAATATTTTGCCTATTCAATTTAGTTTTATTCTTCAAATAAGCTTGCAAGCTTAGCAGATGTTTTAGAAATTTGTAGATTGTTTCGTAGAAGTTTTGTAAATTTGGGGGATCAAAGTTTTGGTCCCATCCTCTAGTCATATGGCTTAGCAAGAGCAGTGACCATGGGCTAGTTGAAAGGGACAAAAGGAGTGGAAAATCTATAATTTTTAAGTATTGAAATATGTCAAGCAAAATATACGAGCACCAAAATTCATGAAGTGTTGGAACTAGGCACCGAGATCTCTCGAGGGAAAAAGCTGAAGGAAGCAAAAACCCAAATGTTTTTAAATTAGTGAGTAGGAAGTGGGGGTGTTTTAGTTATCCATAGACCTACAAAAGCTTTATAGAGGTCTTTTTCAAAAAAAAAAAATGGATTTCGTATGAGGATTCCATAAATGTTAAGTGCAATAGACAAGCATTAAAATTTGTCAAGTGATAAAGAATGGAACAATAACTTGTTAGGGGTAGAAGATCGAATATTTAAAAACCTTATAAATGAAATTTTCCAAATAGATGGATGCTAAATGGCTTAGATTATGAAACTCTACATAGGAGTAACCCTCACGTTAAGGTTGTAAGAGATTTACAAATCTAGAAAAAGTTATAATGCTAACCTTTATCCAGATCCTATTGCAACGAACCATGTAGAAATGATATGGATTCCATATGGGAACTCACAGAACCTATGCGTGTGTGGGTGCTAATGTGGCATGATGATGTGTTACGTGGACATGGCACAAAGGAAAAATTTGGGTGATGTGGCATGTTTTCATATCATGTTGACTTGGCATGATGATGTGGTGAATTGTGGTGCAAAATATTTTATGTGGCAGTTGATGTGTCACTAATTGTGGTGGGTGATGTGGAATTTGGAAATATGGAGTTCTGTTTAAATAGGACTTTTAATATTTATCGGATTTAGATATGCAAAGGGTCAACCCATTGGCCATAGTGGGAGTTTGGGAGGTTCAGAAAAGCTACAAGAGGAGGGAAATGAAAATCCCATATCTAGATGGATTTGGAAGCCTAGAAATCCAAAAATTGTAATAATAGGGATTTATGGAAAATCCCAGAGTCAAATGCAAGTAGTAGGATGATGTGTTAGTCGAGAATGTGGCCCTAGGTAGTGGCGACATGTGGGTAGGGACTACCATTTGTTAGTCACGAGTTAGCTAATGTGGCATTGTACAATGGCATGTGGGCGAAAGGAGGGCCATGTGTATGCCACATGTAAATGGTACAAACATGTTGAAAATGCAACAAGAAAATCCTAATTTAATTTTTTCCTTGAATTAAATTAGGAATAAAATTGTAATTGCACATCACAAGACAACTTGTACGAGTTAACTAAGTCAAATTGACTCAATTGGCTTAGTTAATTTGAGTTGAGGGTCCAACTTGAGTCATGTAGAGTGTCTCCTATATTATAGGAGCCCTGCTTGAGTTTATATTGTGTTGTAATTAATTAATTTAGCTTAACTGAGTTAAAGTCAGTTAAACTAGTTCCAATTGATGGAGGAACTAGTACGAGGTCAGAAAATGGGGTGCTGCTTCATGTGTTCAACCAGTTAACTGATGATTCACTCATAAATAACTCATGCATGTCAGATATGAGAGTTACCAGTTGAGATTGGAGTTCAGGGACAATGTACTATCAGTTGTATAATCATCCGAATTGTATAGGTGGTGCATGTGGTGAGAGGAAGGCTTATGAGGATTGCAAAATTCCAATTGAGGAATTTCACTAATTAATAGGGGCTAATTCCCAATGAAACAACACAATGAGATAGGGACTTGGGCAAGCAAAAAATTGGTTAAGTATTGGCCTATGATTCTCTAGGAAGCAGTGAGACAAATAGGGATAGTGCAGAGGTTGCTCAGGCTTGAGAAAAGCATTGTAATCTTCTCATATTTTCTGAGTAATGCAATATACAGATAACAAGGGTTTTAGTCATGGCTTTCCCTAGGAAATCATATGTTAATGTGTTGATTGAATTCTTTCTCTTGTATGCTTCGTAATTTCACGATCATTTAATTATTTTTGTTGATGAGTAGAGTAGATTCAAGTCTATTGTTTTATTAAATTACAATTAGCAGTTTGAAACTACAAGGAATTTTTATATGGTATCATAGCAGAAATCACTCTAGAAGAGGAAAATATGAGTTTTTCTTTTGTAGGTGAAATCAAATTTGTAGTATCATTCTTTAGAGTCAGCAGGATGTCGTTCTACGGATTGAGACTCAAATATTCACTTTAGGGTAGTTCAAACTATATTGCTTGGAAAGACATGATGGATGCAGTGTTGGAAGACAATGGGCTTAAGGAATTCATATATGCTCAAGATCTGGCAGTGTGGAGAAAATGTGTTGCAAAGGCGAGAAGGATTATATTAGAAGGAGTTCGAGATAATATTGTCTCAAACATCCATGGTAAGGAGACTACATATGCAATGTGGAAGGCCTTGACATACCTATTTCAAAACAGTAGTGACCACAGGAAGCTGGAACTGAAGGACAAGCTCAGGAAAAACAAGATTTAGAAGGTGACACAATACCAAAGTACTACCAAGTTCACCCAATTTCGGGATGAGCTTGGAAGTGTTGGTGTTATAGTTGCTAAAGATTTGGTCATCCTAGTACCTCTAGGCCTTCCCAAGAGCTAGAAAATCTACCAAGATTAAGTAAATGGGAGGGAGAAGCTACCAGAGTGAGAGTGTTTGTGGTTCGAATTGGTGCAAGAAGAGATTCGATAGAACATCATATGTGAATCCTCATCCAAGCAAGATGATGAGGAGAACCGTGCCTTAGATGGAAAGGAAAAGAAAGGGAAAGGGAAGTCATCCCATTCCAAATCAGATTCCAATTAGGGCGGCGAGAATAAGGACTTGTCAAAGGTTAAATGTTTTCATTGTCACAAGCTGGGACATTATGCCACAAAGAGTTCGTATAGGAAGGCCAATGGGATGCCATAAGGAGGAGTGACAGGTGAAACTCTTGATTCACAATTTGAGTTGGATTTCACCCTCATCTCTTGCATGGTGACATCAATGATGGGTAGGTATAGTGGAGCCTCATTCCATATGACCGACAAAAAAAAATTCTCCAGTGAATTGAAGGAGAAGGACCTCCAGATGTACATCGAAGTGGGATATAATGGGAGGTATAGTGCGACCAAAATCCCCACTATTACGTTTTAGAGGGAGTTTGGTTCTCCTCTCACATTAAAATTTGTCATTTATGTTCCAGGTTTGAAGAAGAATTTAGTTTCAATTGCTATATTGGAGGATCGTGGATACGGTGTGATATTTAGCAAAGGAAAGGCTTTCCTTCATCACATAGCCTCAGGACAAGTGAAGCAGATTGAGTTTTGGGTGAAGAATCTCTACAAATTGGATGTAGAATATTGTGCAACATTGAGCATAAAATCAGAGAACGTGCAGAGTCAAGACATCAATGAGTTGTGGCATAGAAGATTGGGCCACTTGCACCATAGATCTTGAAAGATCATGCAACATAATTCTATAGGACTTCCCAAGGGTGCACTAGAGCAAAGAGATACATGAAAAGGGTGTACATTGTGGAAGTACACCAAAGCCACCTTTCATGATAAGGACAATTGAGCGCAAGATATCCTTGAAAGAGTTCACTTAGATGTGTGTGGACCATTCTTGACAGCCTCCATAGTTAAGAACATGCAATATGTCATATTTGTAGACAATTTCTCACATAAGTGTTGGATTTTCTTCATGCAGAAGAAATATTAGACGTTCTCTATGTTTTGTAAATTTAAAGAACTCGTTGAGAAAGACATTGGCAACAAAGTGAAGACTCTCAGGAGCGATAATGGTGGAGAATATGTGTCAAATGAGTTCAAGAAATTATGTGCATCAAAAGGCATTCAAATGGAGTTAATACAACCCCATAACCCACAACAAAATGGGGTGGTTGAAAAGAAGAACAAAAGTGTTGCGGGAGTTTCACGGGTAATGTTACATGATCAGGTCCTACCGTTGCACTTGTGGGATGAAGCATGCAACATAGATATATATGTGAATAGCAAGAGTCATCATTGGATTCTCAAGCTGAGTACACTAGAAGAATCTTTTTCAGGTAAGAAACTAGATGTGGCACACTTTAGGATCTTTGGTTCATCAGTTTATTGTCATGGATGCAAGGAAAAATCTAAAACCAACAACTGAGTTGGGCATATTTGTGGGATACAATGATACACCTCACAACTATCAGGAGTACCTGCCATCTCACATGATGAAAGTGGTTCGTAGATATGTGAAGTTCGATTAAGAGAATGCCATCAAATTTTCCCTTGAGAGGGAGCTTCAGTTACATGCTAATGATGATATTTTAGCTCCAAAGGAAGAACCTCAGGATGATGTGAAGCATACACATGCAGAGGAGCAGAGAGTGGAAGCACCCACTCATGCAAATACTTCCAGAGATGGAAGGAAGCACACTAGAGAGGTTGGAAAATTGATGCGTGATGCTAGAGAGAATGTGGGAGCACCCACATCACAACGCAGGAAGAGGAGGTCACCAGATTAGTACACTGGCTACATGGATATGATGAATGAGAGTGTAGAGATTGAACCATCCTCATTCGAGGAAGCAGTGCAAAAACCAATATGGGTTGATGCCATGGTAGAGGAGTATGAATCCATTATCAGAAACATTGTTTGGGAAGTGATCTCAAGACCAACTAACAAGTTAGTGGTGAGTTCCAGATGTATTTTCAAGGTAAATCAAGCAACATATGGGAGTGTGGAGAAACACAAGGCCAAATTTGTGGCTAGAGGGCTCTCTTAGGTGGAGGGAATTGATTGCGAAGAGACCTTTGATCCAATAACAAGGTACTCTTCAATTGGATTTATTCTATCACTTTGAGCGCAGATGGGATGGAAGATACATCAGATGGATGTGAAGACAACATTCCTTAATGGATTGATTGAGGAAGAGGCTTAGATTGATTGGCCAAAAGGATTTGATACCTTTAATAGAGAGTCACATGTGTGCAGACTCAAGCGAGCACTATATGGATTGAAGCAAGCACCCCATTCTTGGCACACTAGGATCGGCAATTATTTCACCAAGTTGGGATTCACGAAAAGTGAAGCAGATGCAAACCTTTACCATATTATGTTTGAAGGTAAATTGTTGATTATAGTATTATATGTCGTTGATTTAATTCTTACAGGTGATGAGAATCTAGTAAAATATTGCAAAGAGGATATTGTAAGAGAATTAAAGATGAATCACTTGGGGCTCATGCATTATTTCCTTGGTATGGAAGTATGGAAATGAACTGTTTGTCTCTCAGGGAAAGTATGCCAACGAGATACTGAAGAAGTTCCACATGGAGAGAAATAAACCCATGGAGACTCCTCTAGTAGGGAATTGGAGGAGGGAAGATGCTACTTTAGGTGAAGTAGTGGAGACTACTGTTTACATGGAGCTTGTGGTTTCATTTATGTATTTGGTGGACACACGACCAGACATATGTTTGCAGTTAACCAGATTAGTCAAGCAATAGTTAAGCCAACCAAACTCTATTGGAAGGCAACAAAACATGTGTTGAGATACCTAAGAGGCACCACTCATCACATATGCATATTGGGCAGGGATTCCATCTGACAAGAAGAGCACATTAGGAACAACAATTTCTTGGTACAACCAGAACCAGAGATCAATTGCACTTAGTTCGGTAGAATCAGAGTACATGGATGTTAGTCAAGCAATTTGTGAGGCTATCTGGATGAGGAAGATCCTGTTGGGTTATTTGGTCAGTAGATGGATCGTGTAGTGATTTACTGTGACAATCAGAGTTGTATTAAACTCTCTAAGAATCTAGTTTTTCATGATCGGTCCAAACATATCGACATCCCGTATCACCATGTAGAAGATTGTGTGCAGAGTAGAATCATGTTGTTGGAGTAAATTCCTATAGAGGAACATGATGCATACATCTTGACTAAGGCACTGTAAACAGGAAAATTTGAGCTCCATAGAGGCAGGATTGGGGTATTTGATATTCCCTTTCTTATTGGGAGGGAGTGTTGAAAATGCAACAAGAAAATCCTAATTTAATTTTTTTCCTTTAACTAAATTAGGAATAAAATTGTAATTCCACATCACAAGACAACTTGTATGAGTAAAATAAGTTAAATTGACTTAGTTGGCTCAGTTAATTCGAGTTTAGGGTCTAACTTGAGTCATGTAGAGTGTCTCCTACATTATAGGAGCCTTGGTTGAGTTTATTTTGAGTTGTAATTAATTAATTTAGTTTATTTGAGTTAAATTTAGTTAAACTAGTTCCAAGTGATGGAGAAACTAGTAGAAGGTAAGATAGTGGGGTGTTGTTTCATGTTTCAACCAATTAACTGATAATTCACTCATAAATAACTCAGTCATGTCAAATCTGAGAGTTACCAAATTGAGATTGGAGTTCAGGGACAATGTACTATCAATTGTATAGTCATCTAAATTGTACAAGTGGTGCATGCAATCAGAGGAAGGCCTATGAGAATTGCACAATTACAATTGAGGAATTTCCCTAATTGATAGGGGATAATTCCCAAGGAAACATCGCAAGGAAATAGGGATGTGGGTAAGAAGAAAATTGGGTAAGTATTGACCTAGGCTTGTCTAGGAAGCAGTAAGACAAATAAAGATAATGCCGAGGTTTCTTGGGCTTGAGAAAAGCATTGTAATCTTCTCATATTTTCCGACTAATGCAATATAGAGATAGAAAAGTTTTTTAGTCGTGGATTTCACGAAGAAATCATTGCGTAACATGTTGATTGAATTATTTCTCTTGTATTATTCGTGATTTCACGATCGTTTAATTGTTTCCATTTATGAGTAGAGTAGATTCAAGTCTATCTTCTTAGTAAATTACAATTAGCAGTTTGAATCTACAAGGAATTTCTACAAAACACTGATGTGGCAGTAGGAAGGATGAATCTCCAAATGACCATAAATTTGTGTCTAGAGTTCAGTTTTGGATGAAATTTATAGTGTTGGAAATCTCTCGACAAGAAAATGATGTTGATGATATTAGGAAAGATTTTTAAGGTGGTTAAAGGAAGACACATTTTTTTAACTCCACCTCCATATAATAACCTTGGAGGTTGGTACTAGACTATTTGTTTCCTTAAAAGGTGTTGAGGGGGTTGGGTGCCATTACAAAGACAATGTTTTAGGACCTAGGATGTTGGGTTAATGTAGAGGACTGGTTTTGATGGTTGATATTATGGATTAGAGCCAATTTCCAAAACTTGTGGTTTTTTTGTTTCACACCATGAGTTCAATGATTTTAGATTC
>APFE030567331.1:0-43242 GCA_000404065.3 Pinus taeda | reverse complement strand
GAGGTTAACACACCTGCTTACCTACTCACATGGACATGGTCCTCGTGCAGTTTGATGCTACGGTCATCTCTAAACTCTGAGGTGAACTCTGAGCCCTATTCAAATGTTACAACCTGTGTGTTTCCAAACCAGCGGTTAACAACTCCGACTAATCACAAGTATTTGGTCCCCACGAAGTTAACATATGGTAGTTTAGGACTATGTTAATGTTTTTGTAATGTGTTACAATGTTTTAACATATTAATATAGCCCAAGAGGTATAACTTAGGGTTATATGTCATATATTGGTATTGTAGTGAAGTTCGATAGGTTTAGAATTAGCTTGTATGGTTCAATAGGTATAGAATTAGGTTTTTGATGTATTGAAATGTAGTTTTAATACATTTGTAATGTATAAAGGTAATACATTAGGTTAGGGTTTAGGATAGGATTTGAAGCCTAGGTACACTAGGATTTTACATCAAATAGAGAAAAACCCATTTTCCCCCAAATGTCACAAAATGACATTTGTCTCATGATGATACCCAAACGTTGTACATGGATGACAAAAGCTACGTTGATGATCAACCCTAGTCGAAATGTCGATGAACACTTGTTGACAACCAAATCCTACAAAGTGGATGACAACCACATGTTGACAACCAGGTACAAACCATTTCGAATGAACAAGATGAAAAACCATAGACATCACTTGAATAACCTGAACCATAAAAAACACTGTCGAAACTGAATGACACCAAACTAAATTGTTAATGACGACATTGAACACTGACGACGAACATGTGCAACTAATCAGGCAAGATCCTCCTGGATCATTCCCCTAGAAATCTTTGTACCTTTATTGCTAAGCAAGAAATATATATTCTTAAAACCCCTTCTAGGAAAAGGAATATAAGGGTCACATACTATTCCCTTGGTTGATTCATCCTTCACAAGTGACCTTCCATATACTGGTGTCCTCACATCGATGGAATTTCATAAATATTAGGGAGTCTTAGTTGAGATGACAGTGGGTTAATTCTTCATCATTTTCCTTTGATCAAGCACTTTCCATTTAGGAATACATTTTATGACCCCTTTTAGTTTGAATAGTAAGATTTTAGCATTGTTCTTAGGGAGGAAGAAGGCCTACCTCCCTACTCAATCATTGAGGAATTGATTCATTGATGACATCTACAAATCATTCCTCTCAAGACTCAACTGATTTTCCAAACTGCTAGTTTACTTGAAGGTGAGAAAATTCCTCCCTTAATAAGGGCTGATGCAAAAAGGGGAGAGTGAACTCCATCACTTCTTGGAACCTCTCCTTTCCCTGAATTTGAAAATTCTAGTGATGCATCTCCCAAAGTTCCACATAGTTCTAACATTGGCCCCAAAAAAGCAACCCAAGATTACCAAGAGTGAAAGGCACTTGATTAGTGTCTTTTCCCCTTTGAAATTAAGTGATGATACAAAACCACTACTTGAAAAATATAACCGATTGTTACCCAAGTTCATAGGGGTTCTATTTGGGCTGCCCATGATTTTATTGGGGAATTCTATCAGTAGATGTACCCTAGAATGATCTTTGAGAAATATAGGCTTATGATGTTGTTTTATCTATCACTTGAGGGGAAATCAAGAGATTGGTACCTTAGCCTTCCCCCAAAATGCATATAAGAATCTAATGAATTTAAAGACCTATTCATGAAATGGTGGTCATGCCATGCCAAAGGGACCTTTAACATTGAAAAATTCTACCAAATAACCAAGGGAAGGGAAGATGTGCAAGAATTCGTTAAAAAAATTGATTGGGTAGTCAAATATATAAGTGATCATCTGAAGCCATCCGAAGACAACATTCTTGATGAATTCATAAAATCGATGCGTGGCCACTTCACCTATGTGTTAAGGAATAAGAAACCTTCCAAATATCAACATGAGGAAACTTTCCTTTCGATCCTCAAAAAAATGGACAAGTTCATTGAAGAAGCTAATACACGTGACACGGTTTTCATGAACAAAGTCACTACCTTGGAAAGGGAAAAAAATCTAGTTATATCCCAAAAGGAACACCTTTTTCCAAAAAGAAAAGTAAAGAAGATAGGCCAACCTGTTCTCAATTCCTAAATGCTTTGGCTCCAACTAATGTTGTTGAGCCAGACCCATCATCTAAGGATGAGGAAAGTGAAAGGGAAGAGAGTGAGGATGAACAAACTAATGAGTAGGCTAACCTTGTGGAATCTGACATATTAAACATTTTTTTAAGAGGGCCATATACACATCCTCCCATTAATGAGATCCCCCTTAAAGAGGAAAATTAAGAATCCATCACCAACTCTCATAGCAAGGGAACATTCAAAGGGATCCAATACTCATGAAAATAAAATAACAAAGACATTACAACTTCTAAGGAACCATCTAAAAAAGATCCATTACCTAAGAAAGCCCCTCACAAAGAACCTCTCCCTAAAATTTCTCCCAAGAAGGATCTCCCAACAACATCCAAACCGAAAAAGGATCCTCCAAGAAAGGAAAACATGAAGAAGAAGGAAAATTGGAAAGAGGTTAAGCTTGAAATCGACATAGGAGATGCCATAGGAATAATGACTATACTCAATCCTTTGAAAGAGGTTGCTAAACTTCCTGAGAAATAACAACAAATCAAGAAGTCCCTGGAATTTAGGAATAATAATTACTTGAAAAATTGCAAAACATTCATATTCCTCATCAAAACCATCGACATGAACCATTCTTTCTCACTTTGGTTGTCAATGGACTCTTCTTACACAATTGTATGTTACACTCAGGGGCTTCCGCAAATATCATGCCTTTAAAATTTATGAAGAAATTGGGTGTCAACATCACTCGACTGTAAAAATAGGTGTGTGGTTTTAGTTCCAAACCTATGGAGGTGGAGGGTCTCATCAAGGACCTTAAGGTTTCTTTATCTAGGAATCTCATGAGCTCCAGTATTGCAGCAATAATGCTACAACTCCTGGGGCTTCCTTCTTTACTTTTATCAACCTAATAGTTGGTAACAAAGTTGGAAGCAACGGTGCTGTATGCACAAGTACTAGCTCTTACTGCAGGCCGTCACTTGATCAGCTGGCACAAGTTCTCTAGGAGATTAAGCCAACTTCTATGGGTTCTCAGAAGAAGCTTTTACTGTGATGGAAGAAAGCTAACTCTATAGAGGCTATTCTACTTGCAGAAAGAGAAGGAAAACTAAAATGAAACGCAAACCCTAGCAAACCCTAGTTGTGCAAGGAAAGAGATGGAAGCTATTGAAATGGGTGCCATTGATTACTGAAAAGTAAAATTGCATTTATTTAAGCTACTTCTGAAGAGAAATGAGAAGAAATCATCTTTTTTTACTTTTGAGTATTTTTATGTGGAATTATCATGCTTATGGTTTGGCTAGTTGTGACTGCGCAGAGGTTTGGTGGCCAAGGAAGATGGAATTGGCTTTTTCAGATGGTGAGGATGGTGTGGAGAGGTCCTAAGAAGTCCCTAGTACCCTTTTGAAGGCTTCCATTGAGATCAAAATTTGAAAAATCACTCACAGGAAAATTCTACAGGAGGCTGCAGGGGATCTATAGGAGGTTCTACAAGATGATCTAGAAGAGGAGGCTGAAAGTGGATTTTAGAGGTTTGAAGGTATAAAAATGATGGGAAAATGGAAATGAAGGCTAGATGACGGTGTTGAGGGGCCTAGGACTCTATCAATGAAGATCAGGAATGAAGGAGATGGTTGGATTTATTCAAAGGGCAAGAAAGAAACTTTGTAAAAAAATGCAGAAATTAGGGAAGATTGGTGAAATAAGTGAGGAAATATTGAGAGATGAACTGGTACAAGCTATGCTATGGAGGAATGTCCTACTAGTGAGCTGCACACTTACTTCTCAAACCTGACCCAAGCAAAAACAGAAAAACAGAGTTTTGTCTATTTTAACCTAAAATCTGACCTAAAACCAAAGAAATGTTGAAAAGAAATTTATGCACAGAAAATTATGAGAGAAAGCTATGGTAAATGAAAATGAAAGGATCTAATCATGTGAATCCAAACTAATATCAACTTCTCCAACTCGAAATATCACACTAGCAATTGCATTGGAAGAGCAAAGACTGTGTTTTTGGTGGTTGCAATAGTGACTTGACCTCAAATCATGGTCCCAAGGAAGGAGAAAGGAGATCAAGACTTGCTGGTAGCCTTTCTGGATCTTTTTTTGTTACTATAGCAAACTGCTTAAGCAACTTGAAGCGAGAACAACTATTCTAACCATCAAAAGCAACCTAATTTAATAAAGCAAGATTTAACCTAAAGAACATAAACTATCTTATAAATGCAAGAAAAAGCATATAAACACACAAAGGAGGTGCTGTGCACTTGGATTGGGCCCTAACCCAAGAGCTTCACCCCTCTAGACAAGATCAATGCTGGTTCAAAACTGGATTCGTCTTCATTTATAAAAAAAATTAGCAGTTACATCACAAAATTGTCTTCAAAAAGAGCTTGAAAATGAGCTGAGTACACGACTGCACAGTAGTGCAAAAATATACTATGAAATGGCTAAACTACTGAGGCTTGAACCCTTCTTATTTATACAAATAGGGACTCCCAATAGTCCTCCTAAACTTAAGGAACTCGGCTGCCTATAACTGAAGATAATAGCAGCCCTACTTGACTTGCTCGGTTGCCCCTTGGAATCATCAATGTGGGCCTGTGTACTGTGAGCTGCTGATGCAGAATTTGAGGAAGAGGTCATTAATGAAGGAGACACCCCTTCTACAAGTCCTCCTCCTTATTTCCTCAAGTTTGGCTGCCATATGCTCATGATTTCCTTGTATTTGTCCAAAATTGTAGCTGACCTCACCCCATGGATGAGGTAGACTTGTCCTTCTAAACCCATTGTTATCCTCTACAGGATGTTCATCAGGTTGAAAAAATGTCTTTTTAGCAGCCTGTGCTAGTGGTCTTTCTTCTTTGATCCAAGGGAGCCCAAGTGGAAGACTTGTGATTCTGCTGATAAAATATGGTGTAAGCTTTAGGGTCAGACCCCTGAAACTGACTGTAGCATGTGATTTTGAATGGGATCTTAAGGACATTAAAAATTCCTAGGTCACCTCTTCATCATATCCATGAATTCTCTCAAAGAAATCCATCTAGTTTGCCCTAGTGAAGAGGGCCACCACTTTGGGGTGCTCATGCAATTTGTTGGAGTTCATAGGGTGCTTTCTCATAAAACCTCCCGCCATGGTATTTAATGACTTCTGAAAATGCTCAGGTGAGGAAGAAGGCAACAATTTTCAAAAATAGAAATAGAGGAATGGCTGATGTTTGTCTTTCTAAAGCTAGAGAGGGAATTTGTCGTGTTATTCTTTTTTCACAACATCAAATATAATTGTTTTTCCTTTTAACTATTTTCAACCTGAATTTACTTCTCAGGCTTTTGAGGAAATCAATATTTTGACAAAACAGAGAGTATATAAAACAATGTTTTTTATTTCTCACAAAATAAACAGACTTCCCAATGCAAATTCACCTTTTTCAGGCTTGGTTTTCTATGATTGCATTCCTTCTTTACAGGAGAATACGGGGAAGAAAAAGACAGAATTTCAGTGCAGAGAGTAAAAAATGGGGAGACTGTACATACATTTCAAAACACAGGTAGACTTTTGTTTTCAATTGCCCTACCTTTTCAACCCAGTACTTTTCTTCAAATCCCACCACCTTTTGTAGATATATAACATGCAGAGTGGGTTTTTTGAGCCTACCTCATTTCAAGCTCGAATTTTGACAAAAAATCCGACTTTTTTTTTCTGCAGAGCTGCCCTCTAGCGTTCCTATAGAAAGCCTCCTATAGACAGTGTTCCTACTCCTGTACAATGCAGTAGTGCTCCTGTAGATCCTGATAGGTGGGAGGGTTTTGAAAAACTAGTAGAAAACAACGGGTTCATTGTTCTGAAGGTGGTAGATGAGTACTACAGTCGAGAACTTGTCAATGCAAATTCAATCAAAAGGTGGTGGAGGCTTAGACCACACTGTACTTAAGCTGATGGCATAAGCTGTGGTGAGGAGGTCAGGTGGCCAGATGGGTACGCTATCCCCATCTAGACCGTTGGTCCTATGCCAGTGTCATTATGGTTCTCCATGTCACTTGACCACCATCACATCCCTTATTCCCATTATACGCCACCATCACTACCAGTTCTGAGTTTTTTCTTCCCAAGTTGATGGGCCACACATGCTGACTGCGTATCTAATCTGTAGTTTGAATTGGATGAGGCTCATTTGAACTCCACAAGGGTGTGTTGAACTAAACAAGGGTGGCTAGTTAACTGGCCATTGATTCTATTTAATCGCAACCATTCCCATAGTTCATGCAGTCTCTAAATAATATTCATGCTATTGAGGAATAGTTTTAGCCACTTACCTACTAATTGCTGCTGTGATCTGCATGCTTTAGACTTTGGCACTTCATTTCCTCATTGTTGTTGTTGCTGGTGCTTTGCATGCTCAGCCTTTGGCTTATGCTAATGATGTTTCGATCAGGCTCTGCTCCTTTCATGCTTCATGCATCTTGGCTGCGCTGACCCTGTCTCTGGAGTCTATTTTTTAAAGGGATCAGCTGCTACGGGAATCCTGTAGTATTTCCTGTAGCTACTTCTCCTTCTGAAATTTCAGGCTGGTGCTTGAGCAGGGGCTAAAAATACTATTGAAGAAGGTTCTAAATGAAAGGAATAACAGCTGGAAGGCATCAGGTAAGAATAAGTAAAGAATGCTACTGCTTTATCGATCATCATTTTTTGTGTTTACAAAATGAAAGAAACAGAATTTATGTATTTGTCTGTGCAAGGAAAGAAAATCTGAGTGGAAATATGGGCATGGATGGAATGGAGATTTAGGCATATGGATGGTGGCAGGGAGGTTTCCTTGTAAACAAATTTCCAGCCCTCAGGTTCTTCTCTGAACTTGATTTTGGGCTTTCTATAGTTTCTACAGGAGCCTCCTGTAGAATACACAAAGTTTCTTGTAGGATGCAAAATTTTCAGAACAAATGAGACCAAGGCTTGGGAAAGGATAACAACCATGGAGGGATGGACTATGAAGGGTGCATGAAGCCTGGCCATGTCTGCTTCTCTTGTGTGACCCTCCTGCAACCTGTAATTCATTCAAAAGAAGTTCAATTTTTTCTTTTCTTTTTCTTTTTTTATGAGACAGCTGGGGTGCCTCCAGGAGGTTTTCACCCTCACTTCCTACCTTGGGCGCCTCCACGAGGTTTCACCGAGAGATATTTTATTCATTTTTTTGTTTTTTCTCTCTTTTTATTTGTGTTGTTGTTTGCTCATGGTGTAGGTGGAGTGGAGATAGGGACCTGCTCCACTACCAACATTGTTTTACCCATATTCTCACTGAATTCCTTCTTAGAAAGAGGCTTCCTGTAGATATTCAACCTATGCCCATTGACGAGCATGGGGATGGCTTCTTCATCAATGGTCCAGATCAGGACTGAACCATTGGAATTGCATTGTTCTACTGTGTATGGTCCCATCCATCTTGTCCTTAGTTTTCTCTTGAAATATTTATATCCCGAATCATATAGCAGCACCCAATCTCCTTCCTAGAAGTGTTTTTCTTTGAGTTGTTCGTCATGCCATATTTTTCTTTGAAGTTGGACTACCTCTAAGTGGAGTAGGGCCTGCATTCTCTGGTCATCCAATCAATTTAGCTAAAGCAATCATTCCTTTTGTGCATGGCTGAGATCTAGGTCTAGTTGAGCTACTATCCTTAATGTGTTATATTCAAATTCTATTGACAGTAGAGCCTTCTTCCCATAGACCAGCTCATAGGGTGTGAACCTTGTGGTTGTTTTCTAGGTGGTGTTATAGGCCCAGGTAGCCTCAACCAATTGATCTACCCAATATTTTCTACTGCTGCTCACTACCTTAGTCAAAATCCCTTCCAAAGTTCTATTAGTGACTTCCACCTGTCCATTTGCTTGTGGATGATAAGGGGTGGATGTTTCGTTCTTAATCTTGTGGTGTGTGAGAAGGTCTTCAACCAAATTGGAGGTAAACTGACTTCCTTGATCTATGACTAACTCTCTTGGATAGCCAAACTTGTAGAAGATATTTTCCCTCAAAAACTTAGCTACTTTTTCTTTTGTTGTTTCCTAGATCGCCTTTGTTTCTACCCATTTTGTCAGATAATCATTATACACAATGATGTAAGATTTCTGTTTTGAAGGAGGGTTGATCAAACCCACAAAGTCCATGCCCCACTTCTCAAATGGCTTGAAAGTCACTTGAGGTTGCAGGGGCATCTGATCCCTTGGTGTAGGTTTCCCTATCCTTTGGCATAGGTCACATTGGCTGATATATCTCCTCACATCTTGATGAAGAGTGGGCCAATAGTAACCTGCTTGCAGAATTTTGAAGGCAGTCCTTTTTGCTGCAAAGTGGCCCCCATAGGGCCCATCATGATAGGTTAGGAGGATGTCAAAAAATTCCTCCTCCCTGACACATCCCCTCAAAATCTGATCTACGCCAAGTTTAAAATGATTGCCCCTAATCCAGGTGAATGGGGCGCTTTTCCTCACAATCTTTCTCTTCTCTTTTGAGGACAGGTGTGACGGAAACTGTGCTGAAACCAAATAATTTGCTATATCAGCAAACCATGGAGGGAGTACCGAAATAGAAAATAGGTGTTCATCTAGCATTTGATCATCCAACATTCCTTCTTCACCTGCAAGCAGATCTAGTCTAGATAGAAAATCAATAACAAAATTTTCCTTACTCGACTTATCAACAATTGTCAAATCAAATTGCTACAATAAAAGTAACCATCTAATGATACAAGCATTTACATATTTTTTATTCATCAAATACCTAATTGTAGAATGATCAATGTGTACGAATGTTTGATAGTCGGTGATGTAGTGTCTAAGCTTATTTAGGGAATGGACTACACCTAGGAGCTCCTTTTCGGTTACAGTGTAGTTTAATTTTGCCTTGGACAGGTTTTTACTGACAAAGTATATCGCACAAAGCAACTTCTCCTCAACCAGCCCTGAGGCTGCTCCTATCGCTTTGTTCGAGGCATCTGTGTGAATGTGGAAAGGTAGGGCCCAGTTTGGACCTCTCAAGATTGGGGCAGTTACCAACTTACTTTTCAAGGCATCCAGAGCCTCTTGATAGTTGTCAGTCCATATGAACTCAACATCGTTTCCCAAAAGACAAAATAATGGAGAGGCTAGCTTACTAAAATCTTTGATGAATCTTCTATAATGCCCTGCTAGGCCTAGAAAACTCTGAACATCTCTTACCATTTGAGGAGGTGGGACCCTTTGGATGATAGCAATCTTGTTGGGATCCACCTGTAATCCTTGCTCAGAAATTGTATGACCTAGCATGGTCCCTTCAGTCATCATTAATTCACATTTTTCAGGACTGAGGGATAGGTTCATTTCAATACACTTGGTTAAAAATTTTCCTAGGTTAGTCAAAGCTTCCTGGAAGTTAGAACCATAAGAGGTAAAGTCATCCATATAGATTTCCACTGAATCATGAACCAGTTCAGCAAATATGCTTAGTAATGCTCTCTGGAAAGTGGCAGGAGCATTGCACAACCCAAAACAAAGGACCTGGTAGGAAAAAGTACCCCAAGGACAAGTGTAAGTGGTCTTATCTTGGTCTTCTAGGCTGATTTGGATCTGGTTGTACCCACTAAACCCAGCTAGGAAGGAGAAGAACTTCTTCCTTGCGAGGCCATCTAACACTTGATCTATGAAAGACAAAGGGAAATGGTCCTTCTTAGTGATCTGATGATCACCCCATGAGTGATCTCAGTTAAGAATTATTAAATGGAGGTATTATAGACTCATGTGTTGGTGTGTGTCTAGGTTATTTAAGTAACAGATTGATCAGATTGCAAATACATAGACACTTGAAATGGAAGACAACAGAGAAATACAATAAGAAAATATAAGAACACAAGAAATTAATAAGGAGTTCACCCTATCCTGCAGGGCTACCTCTCCAGTCCAGATTTCAGTGGTGGCCTTCTTTTATTGTGTCTTAAAGTAGAGAATTACAAAGAAGGAGCTCAATATGAGTCTCCTGTCACAGGATCGCTTGGCAGGGTAGTTCTTGGATTTACCAAGCCACTAGGGTACATAGACTCTTGGCATTACTAGATTTCTGGCTTCTTGGGTCTATAATGGAAGGAGCCCAATGTGATGCTCGGTCCTCACAGATCCCCTTCAGGGATGCCTCGAATTTCTCAAGCCCTCTAGTGCTCGATGTTTCCTTTGGTCAGCTCGGCCCTCTGTCTTCTCACTTCTTTTGTTTGCTCTCTCTGTCTGCTTTCTCTGTTCTTCAGTGTGTGTGTGGGTGGTCCATTTTTGTAGGTCTGTGTATGGCTTTAAAGCCACTTGAGCTCATGGCTATTCGATTCCTCTTCCAACTTCGTCGGATCACCTGCTATAGCTTCGCTTGGAGTTCCCTGTCTCAGCATCATCATTAGACTCACAGGGAGCGACCACTTATCCTCCTTTGAACTACGCCAGCTTGCTTCGTTAGTTCGTTTCTTTAGTTACGTTATGGAATGAGTCATCCACCACCTTGGCAGTCAAAGCGGACCTCAAATTCTTTTAAATTATGGCTTAATTCCTCATTACATATGATCTTACTGTTGGGCATGATTACAACCTTTAGATATGGATCTCCCCGATCCAACGCCATCCGCTCATTTTGCACGGTTGACTTACTCGACTGTTAGTGTGCGATGAGCACCAGTTTTCTCTCTCCTCCACTTGCCACATGTTAGGCGATGAGTGGAATTTCTCTGTTTGCACCGAATCTACTTACTGCCCAAGGGTGCCTCTGATGAATACCACTGATTTTTAGAGCGTGGGTCCTGCCTTAGCCTTTGGCCTTTTCCCCATGGTTTTCTTAGCTCCCATGTGACCAAGTGCTTGGGGCCTCTACATTTCGAGTGTTTTTGCCCAGCGTTGCACGATTAGCGCACATCAAAAACTCCCTCTGTTTCCTGATCTGGGCTTCCCAATGACTAGTTTTGCCTCCTGTGTAGTCTCCATGGGCCTCGGTCAGCGTGCTTTGACCGAGGTCCTCGTCGTTCCACGTTGGCTACCAACTGCCACTATTTTAGAGGTGTTTTTGATTGCTGCTCTTAATTCTTTGTAGTCTATCCTGCCCTGGTACATCCATGGTTCTTTTCATTATTATTTATGGATCTAATTCAGATCACGACCTTCCCACTGAAAAGCTTTTGGACCACCAAAAGTTGGTTTTTCAAGCATCGACTAAGTGAGGATACTGTTGTCTCACTTGCCCAATCTCAATCCACTTTGCACTACTGGACTTTGAACC
This sequence comes from Pinus taeda, assembly GCA_000404065.3. NCBI lineage: Eukaryota > Viridiplantae > Streptophyta > Pinopsida > Pinales > Pinaceae > Pinus > Pinus taeda. Next base: position 31,869 of record APFE030567331.1, on the reverse strand, counting down.
TTTGAGTCTCATTCTAAGGAAGTCAACATTTCCTCTGTGCATTGTCCTCACCTTCCTGTCCAACATTGTGTCTCCCTACAATTCATTCAGATATTCAGGTAGCAGGTCATCAATAGAAGGCAATTGAATTTGCTCTTCAGGATCCTTAATCACTGAAGGTTCAAACAATCTCAAGCAATCTACATTTACGATTGAGTAGATGTGCATGTAAGTTGGCAGATCAAGGAAAAAATCATTTTCACCAATCTTCTCAAGTATCCTAAAAGGCCCATACCTGATAGGCTTTAGCTTTTTACCTTCACCTTGCATCCTGTCCTTGCTGATATATACCCAGACCTAGTCATCAACTTGGAAACTATGCTCCACCCAATGCTTGTCATGCCTTGCCTTGTATTTGGCTTGGCAACTTTCTAGCTGTTCCTGTACTACCTGGTGGATCTCCTGGATCTGTTCAATGAACCTAGTTGCCTTGTACACATCATTGTGTCCATCAATGGTGGTATCTTTACCAAAGACAAAATCCAAAGGAGACCTTGGTGTGAAACCAAAACAGATTTCAAAAGGAGACCTCTGTGAAGAAGAATGCTTTGCTCTGTTGTAAGCATGCTGAACATAACACGTGTTCATCCCAAAGCTTAGGATGTTTGTTGCATATCCTCTGAGTAGTTGGATCACTGTCCTATTAACTACTTCTGTCTGGCCATCAGTTTGTGGATGAAAAGTTGTGCTTTTCTTCAGTTGGGTGTCCATCAGCTCCCACAGACTTCACCAAAACTTCCCCACAAATCGGGTGTCTCGATCAGATACAATAGAAGTGGGTAACCCAAAATGAACCCATACATGTTCAAAGAATAGTTTTGCAGTTTGTTTAGCTATAATCTGCTTCTTACAAGGTATCAAAATGCACATTTTGCTGAACCTATCCACAACCACATACATATAATCATGACATTTTCTAGACTTAGGCAGTCCCCCAACAAAATCCACGGAAACACTTTCCCAAGGGTGAGAAGGAACTGGTAATGGAGTGTACAGGCCTAGTTTTCTATTGTTGGGCTTGCTTTTGGCACACTTAGTACAACCTCTCACATATCTAGAAACTGTTTCATTCATTTTTGGCCAACAAGAAAATCTTTGCAACTGTGAAACTGTTTTACTTACCCCAAAATGACCTGATATCAGAGAAGTGTGTGCCTCTCTGATTATCTTTACTCTCTCTATTTGTGGAATGCAGAGTTTCCCACAATGATATAAGAGTCAGTCCTTCACATGATAATCCAATTCTTCTACCCTTTTTCCTTGACTCAAAGTTGCATATATATCTTTAAAGTATATATCTTGAGCATATTGTTCAATGTAGCTTTCATGTAGTACACAATTATGCTTAAGTATAGTAGATGCATTTATAATGGGTCTAGATAACATGTCTGCAACTTTGTTATGTATGCCCTTTTTATATCTGATGACTGAATGAAATTGTTGTAGAAAACGCATCCATCTGTAGTGCCTTGATTGCTGCAATTTAGTTTGGGAGTGTATATATTGAAGTGGTTGATGATCAGTATATATTACTATCTCTTTGCCCATCAAGTAATGTTTCCACTTTTTTACACTTTGAACTAATGCATACAATTCTTTATCATATGTAGGATAGTTAACTACTGTAGAATTAAAAGTCTCAGAATGATAGCATATGGGTTTACCGTGCTGTGTCAACACTGCTCCCATGGCATAGCCATTGGTATCTGTTTGGATCTCAAATGGTCTTTGTAGATCAGGCAGTGCTAGTACAAGTGTTGTACTAATCTTTTCCTTCAAGGTGTCGAAGGCTTTCTGATGTTTGCCTACCCACTGAAACACCTTGTTCAATCCTGTTAAAGCATGTAAAGGAGCTGCAATTGAGGAAAAGTTGGAGATGAACTTCCTCCAATATTGTGATACTCCTAAGAAGCTTCTCATTTCTGTAGTAGACTTGGTTTTAGGCTAGTTTACAATGACTGCCACTTTAGAGGGATCTATTTTCAATTCACCACCCCCTAGTATATGACCCAAATAATTTAGAGATGTTTTGCCAAATTCACATTTGGAGAGTTTAACATAAAGTTTTTCTCTTTTCAAAACATCTAGTGTCTGCTTAACATGCTTTAAGTGTTCCTCCCATGTTTTACTAAAAAACATAATGTCATCTAGATACACAATAACAAAATCATCAAGAAAAGGTCTCAGTACATCATTCATTAATCTCATGAAAGTAGCAGGGGCATTGGTTAAGCCAAAAGGCATAACCAGCCACTCATACAATCCCTACTTTGTTTTGAAAGTAGTGTTCCATGCATCTTGCTCTGCAACTCTGACCTGATGGTATCCACTGTGCAAATCCAGCTTGGTGAAATAAACAACTTCCTTTAATTGATCTAAAAGTTCATCTATGCGAGGAAGGGGATAACAATTTCTTATTGTTATCTTATTCAATGGTCAGTAGTCAATGCGCATTCTCCACAAGCCATCTTTATTTCTCACTAGAACGATTGGTGACCCACATGGTGATGTGCTAGGCCTGATAAACCCCTACTCGAGAAACTCCTACACCTGCTTCTTGATCTCAGCATTCTCTAAAGAAGACCACCTTTTATTCCTGTGCCTGCAATGATGTTTCATCTCCCAAGTCTGACCCCAAATCTTTCTGAATAGCTGTAGCAATCTTCTTATTCTTGCCCTTAGACTTCTTAGGTCTCAGCTCTAGATGTAGAACCCAAAAGTGCTCATCATCATGCCCATCCTTTTTACAGTGAGTGCATGAAGATTTGCTTTTCTGTGCAGTGTTAGCCTTCATTACTTTCCACTTCTGCTTTATTTTCTCCTTGCTCTTGCTTGCAGTGGGTTGGGATGGTCCCCCAACTTTTGGATTTCCATTCTTTCCTCTAGCCTCTAGATGAGTAGCTTGTACAGATACCTCATCTATAGTAGTGGGATTAAACATGAGGATGGTATGCCTCATGTAGCTATATAAATCGCCAAAGTACTTCCAAAAAGTCTCTGGTGAGTCTAATGAGATCCCTAGAATCAATGCTCTCTTTCTAAATTCTTTAATGTACCCTTGCACAGTTTTCCCTTTCAACTGTCGAAGAGTTTGCCAACTCATCATAGCTTGTTGCATGTAGGCCAATGGATTGAATTGCTTCTTGATGGCAGAAACAAATTCACTCCAGACAGAGATATTCTTACCATGTCTTTTCATGTTAGCTTGGGTTCTGCCTTCCCACCAAACCAAGGTAGTGCCTCCTAGGCATAGGCTTGCCAGCTGAATTTTTCTCTTGTCTGAGTCGATGTTCTGCACTCTATAATACACATCAATTTGTCTAATCCAATTGTCCAACTTTTCAGCATTTAGATCTCCATCATATATATGCAAGTTGAATTTAACATCTAGCTTAATCAATGATGCCTTCATATTATGCACAGGGCTATTAGCAGGTGTGAAAAAATTTTCCTCTTTCCCTTTTCCTTTTGAGTGGTCATGGGAATGAGATTCATCTTCTTCTTTATCTTGTTTAGAGGCTTATGAATCTTCATCCTTATGCTTTCTAAAGTCCATATACATTTCTTTTACCATAGACTTTGTAGCTAGGAAACTCTCTATGAATTGAGGGTTTGGCCCCACATAACCTTCCTCTAACATGGTCTTCTGACGATAGACTCTCCCAATCTTAGGATTAGTTTCGACCAACTCTCCTTCTCCTAATTTGAGCTTTGATCTAGTAAGCATTCAATAGCTAAACCAACACAAGCTTGTCTAACCTTACAGCCTAAAGCTTTGATACCACTTGATCTGATGATCACCCTACGAGCGATCTCAGTTAAGAATTATTAAATGGAGGTATCACAGACTCATGTGTTGGTGTGTGTCTATGTTATTTAAGCAACGGATTGATCAAATTGCAAATACATAGATGCTTGAAATGGAAGACAACAGAGAAATACAGTAAGCAAATATAAGAACACAAGAAATTAATAAGGAGTTCAGCCTATCTTCCAGGGCTACATCTCCAGTCCAGCTTTTAGTGGTGGCCTTCTTTTATTGTGTCTTAAAGTAGAGAATTACAAAGAAGGAGCTCAATATGAGTGTCCTGTCATAGGATAGCTTGGCAGGGTGGTTCTTGGATTTCCTAAGCCACTAGAGTACATAGAATCTTGGCCTTACCAGCTTTCTGACCTCTTGGGTCTACCATGGAAGGAGCCCAATGTGGTTCTCAGTCCTGACAGATCCCCTTTAGGGATGGCTCAAATTTCTCAAGCCCTCTGGTGCTCGATGCTACCTTTGGTCAGCTCAGCCCTCTATCTTCTCACTTCTTTTGTTTGCTATCTCTATTTGATTTCTCTGTTCTTCCGTGTGTGTGTGTGGGTCATACCTTTTTGCTGGTCTATGCATGGATTTAAAGCCACTCAAGCTCATGGCTATTCGATTCCTCTTCCAACTCCATCGGATCGCCTGCTATAACTTCACTTGGAGTTCCCTATCTCGGTGTCATCATCAGGCTCAGAGGGAGCGGCCACTTGTCCTCCTGTGAATTGCTTCATTGGTTCATTTCTTCAATTACGTTATGGAATGAGTCATCCACCACCTTGGCTGTCAAAGCGGACCTCAAATTCTTTTAAATCATGAACTGATTCCTTGTTACATCTGGTCTTACTTTCGGGAGTGATGACAACTATTAGATCTAGATCTCCTAGATCCAATGCCATCCGCTCATTTCATGTAGTTGACTTGCTCGACCATTAACGTTTGATGAGTGACGGTTTTCTCTCCCCTCAGCTTGCCACGCATCGGGTGCTGAGTGGAATCGTTCTATTTTCACCAAATCTGTTTATCACCCAAGGGTGTCTCCAATGAATACCACTGGTTTTTAGAGCACAGGTCCTGCCTTATCCTTTGGCCTTTTCCCCATGGTTTTCTCGGCTCCCATTCAACCAAGTGCTCGGGGCCCCTCCATTTCGAAGGTTTTTGACCAACGCTAATCACGCCTCAAAAACTCTCTCCATTTCCTGATCCAAGCTTCCTAAGGGCTAGTTTCACCTCTTGCATAGTCTCCATGGGCCTCGATCAGTGCAGTTTAACCAAGGTCCTCGTTATTCCATGTTCGTTGCCAACTGCCACTGTTTTAGAGGTGTTTTTGATTGTTGCTCTTAATTCTTTGTGGTCTATCCCGCCATGGTATAGCCATGGTTCTTTTGATTATTCCTTATGGATCCAATTTGGATCACTTGGTGGCCTTGTTTAGTTCCCGATAATCTACATAGGTTCTCCACTTCCCATTTTTCTTTGGCACTAGCACCAAAGGAGAAACCCATTCACTATCAAAGATGGGATAAATGAATCCCATATCCAGCAACTTTTGCAGTTCTTCTTTGACAATGTCCTTAAGGTCTAGATTTATCCTCCTCTGAGGCTACCTGATTGGTTTACAATCTTCTTTATTGTAAATGTGATGAGTATAGACTAAAGGGTGGACTCCCTTCATCTCCTTATAGCTCCAAGCAAAAGCATCCAAGTGATTGTTCAATAAGCTACACAGTTCTTTCTCCTGAGAGGTGGATAGGGATGAGTTGATCTTCAAGGTTTTTTTTGGGCTAGATTCCACATTTTTAACTTGGAGAGAGGTCAGATTAGCCACACAGAGATCAACTAAAGGATTAGCTTGGGTTTCTTCCACCAGCTATTTTAATGGCAGCACACTGGAGGGTGGATTCTAAATCAAGTTTTCAATAAGATCATCCTCAGTTTATGGACCCCCCATGATAGCCTCTACTGTACACAATGCTGTGGAATAGACTTTATCCTCATCTTCCTCCTCCAACTAGAGAGGTAAATCATGTTCTAACAGAGGTTGGGCAGGAGGATAAAGGACTAGCTATTTGGACATATGCCCATTCTTGATTGTCATGTTCCCAGCTTGACAACTGATCTAGGAATATGCAATAGCCAACCAAGGTCTTCCCAAGATGAGAGGATACCCAGTGAGCTTTTCCTTTGGTTGGAGAACCATGCAATTAGCAGGGTACTCCCAAGAATTAATAGAGACTAGTACATCTTCCACAATCCCTTCAGGGGTCATGGTGGAGTAGTCTGCTAACCGTAGTACTGTTGAGCTCTTTCTCAGGGAACTTTGAAGGTTGAGCTTGAGCATAGTGTCCCTAGTCATCACATTAATGGCAGCCCTTATACCAATCGAGGTATGCGGGATTATGGTGCCATTGATGTGGACATCGACTACAATAATCCTAGGGTCTAGATATTTCAGACAGATCACCTACCCCAACATCAGGTTGGACAGTTGTCCTATGACATTGATAGTTGTGGCATCTCTCTTGTGCCTGCCTGGGTGTCTAAAGCACTTCTCCTTGATCATCTTGTTGTATATAGGCACATCCTTTATGGATTGGAGAAGCGGTATCTTTACACATAACTATTTCAATTCTTGTAGAAGTTCAGTTTCTTCTGGGGTCGGTTGTGTGGTTCCAATAAGTCTCTCAGGAAAGGGTGGAATGATTTTTGGTTCACTTTCCGGTCTTTCTTCCTCATCCTCCTTAGGAGGAGGTTGGCTATCTGGGAGAACCTTCCCAGATCGTAGGTTAATCTCCTGAATCTCCATAGCATAGGTCAGGCATGATGTTTCTCCACTATATACCTATTGGGCCTATCGGTTATCAGGGTTCGGGTTCCGTTGAGCAGGTATTTGGTGTTGTCTGGGAGGAGTAGGAGGTAATGGTTATGGTTGAGCAAGTGGTGGAGGCAAAACAGTGGGAGGAGAGTTATACTAGGGCCTCCACCGTTGATGAGGTGCATTCCACTGAGGTTGTGGCTGAGCATAAGAGTGAAACGAGTGAGTAACTGGCGGAGCCTAGTATTGAGGAGGATACGACCAAGGAGGGGGTGTGGACAAGGAAGGATGAGTAGGGGGACCCCAAGAAAGCATGGAAGTGGCTTGATTGGGGTTGTAATAGTTCTAGGATGTCCCTTGCATTCCTTGCTGGTAAGATCTGGGTCCATGTGGCCTCCTTTGGTTCATGAAATAGAGTGGTTCAGTGGCTCCTTTAGCCCCATAATATGCATCCTTTATTCCGAGCAAGGAAGGGCACTAGTTCATAGCATGGTCTTCTTCAGAAACTACACACACCTTTATAGAGTGCGGTGGGCACTCGTTCCTCGGATGCTTTCTAGTGCACCTGGGACAGAAGATGGCCAAAGCCCTCTCGACTTCCTCTTGCTTCCTTTTGATATGAAGGGTATCCATCTACATGGCAAGACAATACCTCACCTCATTCTTCAAATCTTCCAGCCGATTCTCATGTTCGATTCTAAGGGATGAACTAGATGATGATGTACTGGCTAAAGGTTGACTTCCCCTACCTCTCTTTCTAGCTGACTTAGAATTGTTTCTAAACATAGTATTTATGTCATCATCAGGTAGTTGTTATATGTGTCCCCTAGCTAGAAAATGGAGGGTATCTAGAAGGTCTTTAAGGACTCCTCTAATTAGAACCAACTTCAAATATTCAGGGTCAAGTGTGCACCTAGCCCTTTTATAACTGAGTTTAAACCTTTCTTCATAATATTCTAAAGGTTCGTCACTTCCCATGGTCATTCAGAAGATTTCTTGGTATCCTTTGACCTACAGTAGTCCCAGTATTTGTTTTTAAAGGCTTGCTACATCTAAGCCCAAGTTGTGATAATGTTTCCTGGTAACCACATGAACCAGCACAAGATTGCATCCTTGATGGTGGAATGAAATAGTTTCAACTTCTGCTTGTCTTATGCATAGTCATAGGTTCGATCCATGGAAGTGAGGTAAGGCTGAAGGGCTTATTTTTTTTCATTTTTTTGTCCCAATTGGTCTCTCGGATAGGAAAGGCACCTTTTATTCTTTCCCCATTTCCTCTAATGTTTCTGCTTTCAGCCATGGTCTCAGTAGGAATGGTTTCTTGCTCTTCTTTTGTTATAGGATCTTCATATATCTCTGGAGGTTCACCTATAGGTTCTTCTGGATCACTACCACCAAAGAAGAGAGAATGGTGACTCAGTGATGTGGTGGGGGTGTTGGGTAGGAATTTTCCTGAATTGTCTTTGTTCCTATGATGCATGAAAATAAATCTCTTTTTGGGTGATTTTTGTTTTTTTCTGCTTGTACCTACAAAACTGAAAAGGATTGAATAACAAATTGCAACTAACTGAAATAAACCTTGTTGAAATGAAAATTGTAGAATTGAAATGAAAGCAAGAGATGACTAATCTACTCTACTAAAATGAAATTGCAGAATTGAAATGAAAGTAGGAAATGCCTAATCTACTCTTGCTTAAATGAAATTGTAGAATTGAAATGAAAATAGGAAATGTCTAATCTATGCTTGCTGAAATGAAATTGCAGAATTGAAATGAAAATAGGAAATGTCTAGTCTACACTTGCTGATATGAAATTGCATAATTGAAATGGAAATAGGAAATGCCTAATCTACTTTTGTAGAATTGAAATTTCAGAAGGGAAATGAAGCAACTACTTAGCAGAATGTTGCAGTAGAGAATAGAAGAAAAGCAATAATCACAAAATACTCTAATGCTTCCCCGGAAACGGTGCCAAAAAGAGTGGTGAGCTCTAGTATTGCACCAATAATGCTGCAACTCCTGGGGCTTCCTTCTTTATTTTTATCAACTCGTTTTGTAAAAAATTTGGAAGCAATGGTGATGTATGCACAAGTACTAGCTTTTACTGCAGGCTGTCACTTGATCAGCTAGCACAAGTTTGCTAGGAGCTTAAGCCAACTTCTATGAGTTCTCAGAAGAAGCTTTTATAGTGATGGAAGAAAGCTAACTCTATAGAGGCTATTCTACTTGCAGAAAGAGAAGGAAAACTAAAATGAAATGCAAACCCTAGCAAACCCTAGGTGTGCGAGGAAAGAGATGGAAAGTATTGAAATGGGTGACATTGATTACTAAAAAGGCAAATTGCATTTATTCAAGATACTTTTAAAAAGAAATGAGAAGAAATCATATTTTTGTACTTTTTAGTATTTTATGTGGAATTATTATGCTTATGGTTTGGCTGGTTGTGACTGTGCAGAGGTTTGGTGGCAAAGGAAAATGGAGTTGGCTATTGCAGATGGTGATGATGGTGTGGAGAGGTCATAAGAAGTCCCTAGTACCCTTATAGAGGCTTCCATTACAATAAGACTTTGAAAAATCACTCACAGAAAACTCTATAGGAGGCTATAGGGGATCTACAGGAGGTTCTATAGGAGGATCTGCAGGAGGATCTGTAGGAGGAGGCCGAAAGTGGTTTTTGAAGGTTTGAAGGTGGGAAAATGATGGGAAAATGGAAATTAAGGCTGGATGAAGGTGTTGAGGCGTCTAGGACTCTATCAATGAAGATCAAGAATGGAGGAGATGGTTGGATTTGTTCAAAGGGCAAGAAAGCAACTCTGTAAAAAAACACAGAAACTAAGGTAGATTGGAGAAATGAGTGACGAAATATTGAGAGATGAACTAGTACAAGCTATGCTATCGAGGAATGATAAGCTGGAATGTTCTACCAGTGAGCTCCACACTTACTTCTCAAAAATGACCCAAGCAAAAACTGAAAAATAGAGTTTTGTCTATTTTAATCTAAAATCTGACCTAAAACCAGACAAATGCTTAATAGAACTCTATGGATAGAAAATTATGTGAGAAAACCATGGTAAATGAACATGAAAGGTTCTAAGCATGTGAATCCAAACTAATATCGACTTCTCCAACTCGAAATATCACACTAGCAATTACATTGGAAGAGCAAAGACTGTGTTTTTGGTGGCAGCAGTAGTGCCTTGACCTCAAACCATGGTCCCAAGGAGGGAGAAAGGAGATCAAGACCTGGTGATACCCTTTTTGGATCTTTTTTTGTTACTGTAGCAAACTAGTTAAGAAACTTGAAGCAAGAACAACTATTCTAACCATCAAAAGCACCCTAATTTAGTAAAGAAGGATTTAACCTAAACAATAGAAATTATCTTATGAATGCAAGAAAAAGCATATAAATACACAAAGGAGGTGCTGGCCACTTGGATTGGGCCCTAACCCAAGAGCTTCAGCCCTCTAGCAAAGGTCAGTGCTAGTTCAAAAATGGATTCATCTTCATTGATAAAAAAAATAGCAGTTACATCACAAAACTATCTTCAAAAAGAGCTCGAAAATGAGCTGAGTACAAGGCTTCACAATAGTGTGAAAATATAATATGAAATGGCTAACCTACTGAGGCTTGAAGTCTTCATATTTAGACAAATATGGACTCCCAATAGTCCTCCTAAACATAAGGAGCTCAGCTGTCTAGAACTGAAGATAACAACGGCCCTACTTGACTTGCTCAGCTGCCCCTTGGAATCATCAATGTGGGCCTGTGTACTCCGAGCTGCTGATGGAGAATTCAAGGAAGGGGTCATTAATGAAGGAGACACCCCTCCTACAAGTCCTCCTCCTTGTTTCCTTGAGTTTGTCTACCATATGCTCATGATTTCCTTGTCTTTGTCCAAAATTGTCCCAAAAAATCTACAATAAACATTCATTAGACTTCATGGCAAAGTGACTATCCCCATTCACTCTATTGACATAAATATATTCAAAAACATGCACAAAACTATTGAGAATGGTGGATAAATTAAAATAATAGGCAGAATGAGCCCATATAGTTACCCATTTCTGGGGCTCATGAGAATCCTGATATATCCATCCTCATTGATGTTATTATCATTGATATTTCAGACGTGTGGGGGATGTTTTTATCTACGAAATGGGGGGTTACCATTGAGGGTCCTGTTCAAATAGAATTATCATATGCCAACATTTCAAAATTTGATGCACCACTTTTATCCTTTATAGGTCACCTACCTACACACATCATGTGATCAAACTTGGATCATACTATGAAACATGTGAAATTGAGAAGCCTTCTCCTATTCTCCCTGCTCAAGAAGTGTGTATTCTCAAGCGAGCAAAAGGTTGAAGCCTAAAAAAGAGCATAAGACTCAAGACTTATTCTTGCTTGATAGAAATCAAATACGTGTCATGATTCATGGAAGGCTTGGGGAGGTTTTTTATTACATTGCCAAACTTCACAATGAACTTTGGCCCGAGCTGGTAAAATTAAGTCTTATTGCCTCTTTCCTTGAGACTTGATATTGTGTTATATGCATGGTAGAGTAGGATGCATTTCATGATTATTTTTGCATTAGAATTAATGTCATGTGATATTTACCATGGTAGGTAGATGCATCTTTCCATGTTTTATTTTTGTGCTAATTTTATAGCCTAACATTAAGCATGTGTGACCATGCAATGTCATGAAAGCATGTTTCCCTATTTTCTTAATCTATTATATGTGTAGGTAATAGGTCTATAGTAATCAAGCGATTGTTGTAATTCTAATGATCTCCAGTTCGAGTAGCTTCATCCACTTCTTGGAGAGATCACATCCGAGTTGGTGTGATATTTTACCAACTACTTTGTGGGTGATATCCATAGGAATTTTGTTCTTGAATATGGTCCTCACCGAACAACTAACAGCCCCTTGCAACAACCAACTTGCTCATTGTGCCATTTCTCTTCCACCCGAGTTGACCATGTGTTCCCTCACCCATATGCCATGATCGTATCTTTGAAGATGGGCCTCATGAACCTAAAGATATGCCTTATCATTTGGTATTTGAGTATTGTAGTCTTCTTATAATGGACACTTCTTGGCATGGATTAATGGGGGTATTCAGCGGAGATAATGGGTTAGGTATTTTCTCACATTTTCAAGTCCCCTTTTGGATGTTAACCTTGGATTCTAGTTGTGTGGGATCTCATTTACTGACCATTTGGACTTAGGGATGATATTTCATTGAAAACCCTGATTTTGGTTGTGTGGTACCACTTCCCCATCCACATATGTTCCCCCCTTTCCACTCGTTATTACCCCATTCATCAGTTCTCTGACCTGGGTCCACAATCCTCCATTGGGTCAACAGAGGGCTATTTTTCCCCATCCCCTTGCCCAAACCTTGGCTGAAGCCTTGAATGATGCCCTAGAGGTTAATATAGCTGAAAAGAAAATAAAATGCATAATTGGCCACATTAAATAGAAAATGTATCACAAAATGAAAAATATTGTTGGTACCAACACATTTAGCACGTGGGTAAAAGACAATACATGATCTCTACTCCATCATCATGGTCATCGCCCTAGTTTCTATGGGTTATATGAACCTCCTTCATCATATAGGAACCCATGATTGTCCCAACCCCTCATGGTCAATGAACCACCCCACCTTAGAGGGGGTAGCCACTATTATCGCTCACACATCATGCTCTTACCTCTTGACCCCCGAGTAGTTAATCAAACAAAATGAGAAAAGGAAAAAGGAATATAAATAAGGGTGGAAAAATCAAGGTTGGGGCACCTCATGTACCAGTACTGATCCCTCCTATAAATTATATACCCAAGTGCAAGATTTCATTTTATTAGCTACCCTCATACCCCAACATGTGGTCCAAGGCTCTTCCTTCTCATCCCCTACTTTATTCACCTCTCTATCACATACCACCAACTTTAAAGGATGTATCATGAAACTATTATAACCTTTAGAAGTCGAAACAACCTAATAAGATAGTTGGCTAACCCCATTTGTGTAGATTTTTCTCTAGATTTAAAATCGCATGTGATATACTAAAACATAAGACAATAGTCTACTCTACTATTTACATTGGAAACCAATAAGAATCGATGAAAACAAAAATCAGAAAGAGGAAGGATATCAATCACACATATCATAATATTTCTCTAGGGAAATCAACTACTCAAAACCTAGTCTATCTATATTTCATTAACCAGAAGATTTGAGAAGAAAATAATGCTTGTTCACACTAGAACAATTCTTGCACAAGTATGATCTAACTCTCTTCTTCACAATCTAGCTCAAGCCAACACTTAGCCAATTCTGCCGTCTACCAAGCCCCTACTTCCTTGCACAATTCTTGATAGAATTAGCCAATATTTAATTGGGAAATCCTTCCTCCATAACTGCACAATGAATGTATAGGTCCTCAACTAATTGCATGCACCATATGTACAACTCAGAAAATTATACAATTGATAGTACACTATCCCTACACTCTAGTCTCAACTGGGCCTTCATCTAAACTGACATGCATGAGTTATTATTCAACGAATCTTTACTTAGCTGGTGTGCTAGTGAGGAACCTCTACTGGTCCCTCCAATAGTTAGAACTAGTTTAACTGACTATAACTAAGTTATCTAATTAGAACTCCAATAACCTCAATCTAGAACCCTAAAATTTAGGGATCACACTTACATGTCTCAAGATAAACTTCCAACTCAAAATTCCTAAGTCAATTAAGTGAATTTAACTTAATTAACTATTTACAAGTAGTTATGAGAATATAATTCAATTTTAATTCACAATTTAATTCAAGGACAAATTAAATTGGAAATTCTTGTTTCCTTTTTTTAACACTCCCTCTCAATAAGAAAGAGATTATCAGCTACCCCAATGCTATCTCTATGAAACTAAAATTTACATCTTGACAATTCCTTTGTGAAAATGTCAACATCCTGCTCCAATGTGGGAATGTACTCCAACAACATAATTTTCCTTTGCACACAATCTCAAAGATGATGATATAAGATATCAATATGCTTGGACTTCTCATGAAAAAATGGGTTTTGATAGAGTTTGATACAACTCTGATTATCACAGTAAATCATATTTGGATCCATTTTTTGACCAAACAAACCAACTTGAATCTTCCTCATTGAGATGGCCTCACAAATTGCTTGAATAGAAACCATGTACTTTTCTTCTACTGACTTGAGTGCAACTGATCTCTATGTCCTACTATACCAAGAAACAAATTTTGACCCGATACTAAATATCCCTCTTGATGTGCTCTTCCTATCATATGGAATCTCTACCTGATCGGCAACAATGAAGCTTTGTAGCTTCACTCCTTATGTGTGTTTGTATCAGAATCCATACTGAGTAGTTCCTCTAAGGTATCTGAAACATGCTTGGTCACCTTCCCATATAACTTGGTAGGCCTAACCATCGGATGACTAAGATGGTTAACTGAATAGAACATGTTCGGTCGTGTGTTCACTAAATACTTGAGTCAACCCACAAGCTTCCTGCAAACAATAGCTTCCACTACTTCACCCAAAGTAGCATCATGTTTCCTCCAGTTACCTGCTAAAGGAGTCTCCATTGGTTTACTTCTCTCCATGTTGAACCTTTCCAGTATCTTGTTGGCATACTTTCCCTGAGAAACAAAAAAATCTCCATCAACTTTCCATACTTCCATGCCTAGAAAGTAGTGCATGAGCCCCAAATCATCCATTTCTAACACTCTTGAGATATCCTCTTTGCAATAATTAATCAACTTATCATCACATGTCAGAATCAAATCATCGACATATAAAACAATAATCAACAACTCACCTTCCACCACAATATGGTATAGGTCCACATCTGCTTCACTTTTGGTGAACCCCAATCTGGTGAAGTAGTTATCAATCCTGGTGTACAAATCACAAGGTGCTTGCTTCAACCCATATAATGCTCGCTTCATTCTTCACACATATGAGTCATTGTTAAAGGTATCAAAACCTTTAGGCTTCTCAATATACACCTCATCCTTAGTCATGCCATTAAGGAAGGTTGTCTTTGCATCCATCTGATGTATCTTCTAATACATCTAAGCTGGCAATGCCAAAATGGATTTGATTGATGAGTAACTTCCAGCACGAACAAAGGTATCATCGTAGTCAATCCCGTCTATGTGAGAAACGCCTCGGGCCATAAACATAACCTTATATTTCCCCACACTACCCTCTTCTACTTGCTTTACCTTATAGATCCATCAGGAAGGCACCACTGATTTGTCTTCCAGTATTGGGATCACATCCCAAACAATATTCTTAATAAGGGAGCCATACTCCTCAACCATGACATCAAAGCAAATCGTTTTTTGTGTTGTCTCAAAAGAAAATGGATTTTTCTCAACACATCTGCTCATAGGATCCATGTATCCAGTGTACCTCTCACGTTAACTCCTCTACTTTTGCTATGATGTGGGTTCTCTCACATTATCTCTTGCATCCTATAATAACTTGTCAACCTCTCTCATGTGCTTTCTCCCATCTCTAGAATACTCTGGTTGAGTGGATGTCTCCACTCCCAGATCCTCTACATGTGGCTATTGCGCATCAATGTCAAGTTCCTCCTTAGGAGATAAGTTATCCTCAAACACATGTAGATGAAGTTCCCTCTCTAGGGAACTTTTCATGGCCTTATCTTCATCAAATTTTACATCCCTATGAACCAATGTCATCCTGCTAGTCAGTAGGTACATCCAATAGTTGTGAGGTGTATCAGTGTACCCCACATATATCCCCAACTGTGATATCGACTCAAGATTCTTCCATGGATATTTGGTCACATGGAAATATACCGATGATATAAAAATCATGAAGTGACCCAAATTTGGTCTCTTCCTTGTGAAAGCCCCCTCTAGTGTACTCATCCTAAGAATTTGATGAGGGCTTATGTTTTGGAAATAAACAATTGTGTTGCATTCCTCAGCCCACAAGTGTAGTGGTAGGCCCTGATCATGCAACATCGCTCATGCTACTCCTACAATGATTCTATTATTCCTTTTAGCCACCCCATTCTTTTGTGGGTTATGCAGTGTTGTCAACTCTCATTTAATCACTTCTTCCACACAGAAGTTTTTAAATTTATCTGACACATACTATCCATTGTTATCACTGCTAAAATATTAAACCTTCCTGACACTACCTTTCTTGACTAATGCTTTAAATTAACAAAGCTTTGCAAAAGTCTGATATTTCTTCTCCATGAAAAAGATACAACATTTGCAAGAAAAATCATCAACAAATATAACATAATACTTGTGCTTGGTCATGGATGCTATCGATAACATTCCACACACATCTAAATGTACTCTATATAGGATCACATGTGCTCGAATGTCTTTTTCGAAGGAATATTTGGTGAAATTTCACAAAGTGCACCTTTTTCATGTGTCGACTTGCTATAGTGTACCTTTGGGAAGACCGATATAAATGTTCAACATGATTTTCAAAGCTCCATTATGCAAGTGACCTAACCACCTATGCCACAACTCAACGATGTCTCAATTTTGCACCTTATTTTTTTGTGCTCAACACAGAAAAATCTTTTACCTCCAACTTCTAGAGATTCTTCACAAGAATCCCTATCCTCTTTCCTTGTCTCATTGCTATGTGATGGAGTTCCTTTCCCTTGCTAAATATCACATGATAGCCTCTATCGTCTAACATGGCAACAAATACCAAGTTCTTCCTCAAACTAGGAACATACATAACATATTGTAAAGTGAGGGGAGCACCTAACTCTGTATGGAAGGTAACTGTACACTGGTCAATAACACTATACCTCCCATTATCACCCATCTCGATATGAATCTAGAGATCCTTCTCCTCCAAGTCACTCAATACATCCTTATTACAAATCATGTGGAAAAGGCTCCAATGTCTAGGTACCGTACACTACCCATCATTGATGACACTGTACATGTGATGAGGGAAAAGTCCAATTTGAATTGTGAGGCAAGAACGTCACTTGCCATTCCTCCGGAGGACTTCTTCTTAGACTTCTTGAGAAGACAATTTGTAGAAAAATCTCCCATGTCATGAAAATAAAAGAACTTTAATTTCTACATGTCCTTCTTCTTGCCTCCATGAAAAGAATCTGATTTGGAATGGGACACCTTCCCCTTCTCTTTCTTTTCCTTACATGCTACGAGACAATTTTCCTCATCATAAGTTTCTAATGAGGATCCAAATCTGATGTTCCTATGAATCTCTTCCATTACCAAATCCAATCACAGTGATTCCCAATCAGGCAGCTTCTCCCTCCCATTGACAGAGTCCTAATAACTATCCGAACTCATAGGGAGTCCTAGAAGATCTAGTCTCACCATATAATCCTCGGAAATAGTAATCTTGAAACTTCCAAGATCATCCTGACAATGCGTGAACTTTTTCAAATATTTTATAATTGAGTCACCCTTCTTCATCTTGATCTTTCTTAGTTTATCCTTGAGTGCCAACATCCTATGCTCACTGCTATTTTGAAACAGGTTTGTCAATTCCTTCCACATTGAGTATGGAGTTTCCTTGCCATCGACACTCAAGACAATGTGATCTTGATTGCCCTCAAGGATAATCCACCTCGCCCTTTCCACATACTTTCTCTATTCAACCAAATATTGAGCATTTGATGTTGCAGACCTAGGAAAACCTTTATCAAGGAATTCCTTAAGCGAATTTTCTTCGAGCATTGCTTTGTCCCATCCTTCCATGCTATGTAATGTGAGCTTCCTTCCAAAGCATACTCAAGTCACAACTAGTAGAAAGATATATTGCTGATCTGAATTATGAAATGAAAATTTGATGTTCACCTATACAAAAAACTTGAAATCTCCTCTTCTATACTGTCTTCATCTCTCATACCATGCAAATGTTTCTATAGATTCAACAACTCGTGTGATATACTAAAACATATGACAAGAATCTACTCTACTCTTTACAATGGAAACCAAAAATCATCGTTGAAAAAAATAATTAGAAAGAGGAATAATATCAATCACACGTAACATAATATTTATCTGGGGAAAGAAGCTACTCAAAACCTTGACTACATATATTGCATTAACTAGAAGATCTGAGAAGAAAATACAATGCTTGTTCACAAAAGAACAATCCCCACACAAGTATGATCTAACTCTATGCCTCACAAGATAGCTCAAGCCAACATTTAGCCAATTATGTTGCTTGCCAAGACCCTACTTCCTTGTGTAATTCCTGAGATAATAATCCCATATTTAACTATGAAATACTTCATCCATAATTGTGCAATCCAAACTTAGGTCCTCAACTAATTGCATGCACCATCTGTAAAACTCAGAAAATTATACAATTGATAATATATTTCCCCTGCACTCTAGTCTCAACTGGGTACTCCTCTAAATTGAAATGCATGTGTTATTATTGAGTGAATCTTTAGTTAGTTGGTGTGGCATTGAGGGTGCACTAGTGCACTAACTCATACTAGACTTCTACTAGTTAATCTAATAGTTAGAACTAGTTTAACTAAGTATCACTCACTTAGACTGAGTTATCTAATTACAACTCCAACAAACTCAATTTGGAAACCTAAAATTTAGGGATCACACTTACATCACTGTAGATAGACATCGAACTCGAAATTCCTAAGTCAATTAAGTCAATTTAACTTAATTAACTATTTACAAGTTTCTATGAAAATAGAATTCAATTTTAATTCACAATTTAATTCAAGGACAAATTAAATTGGAATTTCTTGTTGTTATTTTAACATTTTGGAGCATTGAGACATTAGCACATGCTGAAACCCATTATGGAAGGGCAGGCCATTATGAAGTCCCCACTTCTGGTCCATGGTTAGTAAACTCTTTTACTCAGTTTCTCTATGAATTTTTGTACTAGAACGCTAGGGGACACATTGGATATTATGCAAGATTGCAAATTGTATCCATTGTGTGTTTGGTCTCCGTATATGGGATCCTAACCCTCCATAGGGATACAGTGGCACATGTCAGGTGTACGTTGAGATCCATGGGCCTCCACAGTAGTAGAAAACACTCCATGGATCCCCAAGGATGTTCAAAGATTGCTTGAGATTCACCTATTCGACGAGGAAGATGCACCTAGTTCACCTTCGCCTAGCTAGCCCCATAGATGTAACATGCACTTGGTAGCTAACCTAGGACTTGTAGTATGATGTCAAATCTCCCACATCATCAAAGCCCTAATATATTATCTGCAAGCATCTTCGACTCATTTTGAGATCCACAAGGTTATTATTGTGCCCCCACACACACTGAGAACACCACATGTTTATTGTTTGGACAACAAGGGGCCAACCTCTTTTCCTTCACTTTTGAGGGTCATATTCTTCATTATGGAACCTATGGAACTCATCAAGCCCTTTAGAAGGCCCTAATACATGTATTATTTATTATTTGACCTCTTAAGAGGCTAGTTATTTCATCTGTGAGCTAGTTTTGTGGGTTTGTCACCTAAAGATAGGTTATTAGCCCATTATTTTATTTTTGTAGCTTATGTAGGCCTAGGAGGCTCATTATAAATCCTAATTAGTATATAAATACAAGTGATGTGAATTCATTTTCTCATCATCACTTTGGATTGGATCTCTCTTCTCTTTAGAGAATTTCACACTTCTTCTTCGAGGATGATTTGGAACTTTATGGATGAATTTTGATGTTTGGATTTGGTTTATCTTATCTTAGAGCATATCTATTGTCAAATTATTGATCTTTGGATATGTTATATTATATGTAAGTACAATTTTTTAATCTTATTCTCCTTTTACTTGATCAAATATGCTACATTGGGAATTTTTCTATTTTTAGGGCTAATTATTGCATGCATTTACTGCTTAAATTGTGAAATCTTGCCTCTATATAACATCTCTCAATCTATGGGCCATGTAATTTTGAATGGAACTTCCTAGGGACAATTATATCAGTAAATTTATCTTGATAATCCATCACCTTTCTCAAGTCAAAGTATAAAATTTTACGGTTGTTGTACCTTGTCGTAGAAGGGATGGGAAGTAGTCTTAAGGCCTCCTTGACTAAGAGAAAAGTTTGTCATTCATAATTATCATAGAATCCATTATCCCAAAACTAAGGAATTTATATACCAAGAGGTGGTCACACAAAAATCAACTTGTTTTCACCTTCTTCTAGGTCTAACCAAGTTGGGTCACCTCGGGAATCACTTTCCTAAAAAGGTAGCCCTCCAAAACATTCAATCTCCTAGCCTCTCCTGCACTACTGTGTCCTCAAGGCCTCCTCCAATTTTCAAGGCATTATAATGATGGAGTTGTGATATAACCGAAGCCCGAGCTCAAAGATCAAACTTTGTCCTAGCATCCCCAAGCCTAGTGCCTCATAGGAACAATTTGACACCTTCAAGTGAAAATTATTGCTTTGATCGTTTCCTCCTCCACGTTTGGGTTAAGAATATTATTGGCTACTAAATTATTACCCCTTCACCTAGGGTAGACCCACTTAGTCCCATTTGGTCCTACAACTTTGAAAAGTCAAATGTTCAAGAACCGTTATAGAGGTCGAGTTCAATAATCATTTTAGAATTGGGAAACTCCATCACAAGGCATAATCCTCTAAACCTAACCGTAAATTCCACACCTCCTTCTCCTAGAAATCTTTGTATCTTTCTTGATAAGCAAGAAAGTTCTATTCCTAAAACCCCTTCTACGAAAATGACTGTAAAGGTCACTTCATATCTGTTGGTTGATTCATCCTTCACAAGTGACCTTCTAAATACTGGGTCTCTTGCCATCTGTGGAAGTTCATAAATAATAGGGAGTATTATTGGGATAAGGTCCCTAGGGTCAATTTTTTATAGTTTTGTAAAAAAATGTAAAGTCTCTGCAAAATGAGGAAGCGAAGTGTGAAGCTAAGTAAGAGTCAAAGGGGCTTTAGCCACTTGTATGGGTAGGTGATAGGTTGGTTTTGAGACTCGCACATGGGATGCGAGCCATGGTACTATAATGAAAAGGCTATATATATTTGAGTCATAATGAGTCTAACTAGGAAATTTTTTTTGATAGAACATCATTGTAAGGGAAAGATGCTAAGGTAAGAAAGGTTTGTTTCTTGTACTTATGTGAAAGGGGAAGGTTCCTGCAGCTGATTGCATGGAGACCTTGGTAAGTCCACAGTTGAGTGCATGGGCCCCTGCAGCTGGGTGCATGGGGCAGAAAGAGTCTCTAACTGAATGCTAAATCTAATAAAGACTCTTTTGGATCGAATCTATTACACCTATGTCTTGTTTCTTATCTATATTTAAGTTTATGAATCTTCGCTCAATCATCTGTTTTCTATGAATTAAAGTGTATTTTCTGCCCGAAACTATGAGATCTACAATATTTATACATGATAAAATTAATTAGCTATCTTCGCAAAATATTATATAGATGTGTTCTAATTAAATGTTCAGAAAGGGGTAGATCTATGTGAAGGCAGATCTAGGGATATAATTTGTTGCGTGAAAGTAGTGAATGTGTACCTGTTATGCAATTTAAGTACGATTATGTACCTTCATGAAGATCTAAAGGTCATTTCAATAAAGTTGTAGTAGTTGGCAGTTAGAAGGAACAGATCTCTGAGAAGGCAGATCTAAGCTATAAGAACATTTGGAAAACCATTACACAGGGCTCTGGATGTAGAAACCTGGTTCTAGCATTGCCTAATACTACTTCGTTTGAGATTACAATCCACGCTATGCAGGTTCTTGCTGAAAGGGCCAACAGTTAGGGTTTTTTTGGTTGGAACAAATAACTTTCAACCTGGGTCAAGCCACCTTAAATAAACAAATGGTTTTGTTGTCAAGACCAGGATCAATCCAGGCAATGTGAGATGTTGAATAATTGGTTCCCTACTGAGAAATATATTGAGAAGTGGCTTGATTGAAAGAAACACGTGTTTGTAGCTTATGAGAATAGAAATCTATGGTTAGCCAAGGACGAGTGTTTGAGTAGATACCAATACTCAAATGAAACTGAGAAATTTTTTTGTTTCTTCCCTAGCAAATTACACAAGTGGCTGTCTAAATCAATGGACAATTAGGGTACATGGAGACTTGATGGCCCTATTGTTTGGACTCCAAAGTTAGTAAGGTGCTTGGAAGCCTCTAAAAACAACATCACATGGGTTGTTGATAACTAGATTGATCGAACGCTCGAAGCATTTTTGATTGAGTTCACAATTGATACAAACGTCAGTTACAGTGAAGCAAAGAACAAAATCTTCAATGGACCATGAGGTAAGTACTTGAAATCATTAAAAACTTGGATTAAAATGTTTTTAGGTGAAAAATGGGTTGATCCATTTCGTTGATGTTTGGAACTGAGCGAAGTGGAAAACCCTTCAGATGGAATGGAGAGTCAGGCTTTGAGTATAGTTTGTTGATCGGATCCCCTTCGAGTAACGACGAAGGGATAATATTAACTACACCTGGGAGAGTGGTATAGTTGATTATGCAGCCTATGAATACCTCATTCATCCACTCCACCTCCACCTCCACCACATAAACCTGCACCTTCACCTCCACCTCCACCTTCACCTCCATAATTCAATATGGTGAACTCAATGAAGATGCTAATTTTTAAAGGGGTAGGAAGTGAAGACCTCGAATAGTTCTGGTTCATTACAGGCACTGTGTGGACAACCCAAAAGGTTACAGATGAAAAAATCAAGAAATTGCAGTTGGTCATGGCCTTACAAGACCGAGAATTAACTTGGTACATCGAGTATCGCATTGATAATCACAATGCGACATTGGTAGAAACCCAACAAGAACTGAATAAAGAATTTAGAAAGCCTAAGTTAGATGTGCAGTTAGTAACTGATTCCCAGGAAATTTGACAAAATATTATTGAGTTTTCCTAGATTTTTGATCAAAGGTTGAAATGCCTAATAAAACAATCTAATATGGTGACTATAGATTCCGAGCATCGGGACGGGTATATCACATCGCTCTTACCACACTTAAGATTATCGTTGTCACAACAAAAGATAGAAACCCAATAAGAGGTTGTAGAGATCATGATGAGGTTGGAATCCTCACCAATACAAGATACAAACAATAGAGTACAACAAATTCACATACAACTGGGAAGCCTGCACTTCGAGTTGCAGAGCTTGAAGAAAAGAAAGGAGGCCCAAGCTGAAGTGCACGTGGAAGTTTGGTGCTTGAAATGCAAGGGCCATGGTCACAATAAGGACCATTGTTTGGTTTATCAGAATTACCTCATAGGAGGGGGCCTTGTCCCCCTAAAGGCAGAAAATATCGCTAGGCCGAGCGCACGAGATGCACCATGCGCTATTTGCCAGGTTACTAGAAAACATGCAATAGATAATTCCGATTTACTACAAAATCTTGTACAACACACCCAACAATTGTTTTACAACTTCTGTGTAGAAAATCTATGATAGGATAACCCAATAATGCAATATAAATCAAAGCAGAATACTATAACCTACTTCTACTATCAATTTGTGGAAGCTTAAAGTTGCGCTGAACAATATAACTAGAAGAAGAAGAATCAATGGAACAATAAACATGAAAATACTTTGGGGAAAGTCTCAGATAAAAACCCCACACTATTGTATTGTCGTACATGGTGGAAATACATAGGAATTATACAAAGCCTTAGCTCTCACAGCTATCCAACTCTCAATAAAATCCTCACAGATGCTTATAGGCAACCTTGGATTCTCTCCAAACTTCCTGTCTACCCTCCCAGCTCGTATTTCCTTGTGTTGTTCCTTATGGATGATTAGCCCATTACCAAGTGGAAAAACAAGCCTTCAAAACTGAGCAATCATCAAGGGTGAATCCTCGACTACATGCATCATTTTTCTCCATGAGAAAACACATGGCACTGATAGTACACTATCATTGAACATTAATCTTAACTGGGTCTTTCTCAAAATAGACATGCATGAGTTTCTGATGAGGGAATCTTCAGCTAACTGGAGTAGCACTAGTTGAGTGCATTAATGCATCAACTGACTGTTAACTCACTATTAGTTCCCCAAACAGTTTGGAACTACTTTAACTAGACTTAACTCAGTAAACTGAGTTAACTAATTACAACTCAAATATAACTCAATCTTATCTCCTTAATTTAAGGGATAACTCTTGCATGACTTCAAAAAGACTTCTAACTTGAATTCCTCCAACTAATTAATTTAAAATAAATTAATTAATTATTTCCAAGTACCTGTTAAGACTAAATTTGATTTTAATTCACAATTTAATTGACTGAAAAATTAAATTGGAATATCCTGGTAGCCATATTTCAGCACTACCTCTCAACAAGAAAGGGATTATCTGCCACCCAGACCCTATTTCTATGTAACTCAAATTTACACTTTGACAATGCCTTTGTCAAAATGTCAACATCTTGCTCTTCTGTCGAAATATACTGGAGAAACATGATCCTCCTCGCTACAGTTCCATTCCAAGGAAGTAATGCATGAGACCCATGTCTTTCATCTCGAAGTCTCTTGCAAGATCCTCCTTGCAAGACACGATTAATTGATCATCACTAGTCAATATGAGATCAACAACTTACCTTTCACCAAGATGTGGTATAGGTTCACATCTGCTTCACTCTTTTTGAAGCCCAACCTAGTGAAGTAGTTGTCTATCCTTGTGTACCAAGCATGAGGTGCTTGATTTAGTGCGTACATCACTCTCTTGAGTCACCACACATGCAACTCACGATCAAAGGTCTCAAAACCTTCTTGTTGTTCTATGTACACCTCTTCCTCAATTTGGCCATTGAGGAATGAAGTCTTCACATCCATCTGATGGATCTTCCAAGCCATTTGTGTTGATAGTGACAACATAGATATGATAGATGAGTACCTTGCGGTAGGAGAAAAAGTCTCATCATAGACAATCCCCTCGACCTGTGAAAAGACATGAGCAATAAATCTTGCCTTATGCTTCTCCACACTACCATCAGTAGCTTGCTTTACCTTGTAATGTCAATGGGAACTCAAAACTGACTTGTTCTCCAGTCTCGGAACCATGTCCCAAACACTGTTACAAACTATGGAGTCATACTCCTCCACCATAGCATCAACCCAAATCGTCTGTTGCACTGATTCCTCAAATGAAGATGCCTTGGTCTCAAAACATTCCACAGGAAGGGCCATGTATCCAGTGTACCTCTCAGGTGACCTCCTCTGTCTGCGCTGAGAAGATGGTGCTCCCACATTCTCTTTCTCATCCTCCAAGAATCTATTAGCTTCTCTTATGCACTTCCATCCATATATGGAAGACTCTGCCTGAGTGGATGTCTCCACCCCTTGAACCTCTGCATGCAGCTACTCCACATCGGTATGACACTCCTCCTCCTTAGGAACCAACAGTTCCTCTATAGTCTATAGTTGGAGCTCCCTCTCAAGGGAAGCTCGCATGGCCTTCTACTCGTCAAACTTGAGATCTATGCGAACCACTATCCTCCGACTGGTAGGCAAGTACACCCAATAGTTGTGAGGTGTATCAGTGTTCCCCACAAGTATCCCCATCTCTATTGCTAGCTCAAGTTTCTTCCATGCATCCTTTGTCACATGGCAATATACCGATGAGCCAAAGATCCTAGAGTGACCCACATCTGGTCTCTTACTGGAGAAAGCTTTCTCTATTGTCTTCATCCCAAGTATACGATGCAGGCTTCTATTCTGCAAATAGACCATTGTGTTGCATGCCTTAGCCCACAAGTGAAGTGGTAGGCCTTGGTCATGCAACATTGCTGATGTTGCCCCTACAATAGTTCTATTCTTCCTCTCGGTCACCCCATTCTATTGTGGGTTATGAGGTGTCGCTAACTCTCATTTAATTCCTCCTGCTGCACAAAAGTCCTTAAACTCTTGAGAGACATATTATCCACCGTTGTCACTTCTCAAGGCCTTTATCTTCTTCCCTAACTCTTTCTCAACCAAATCTTTGAACTCACAAAACTTTGTGAAAGATTGGTCCTTCTTCTGCATGAAATAAATCCAACATTTATGAGAATAGTCATCAATGAAAATCACATAATAACTTTGCTTCACTATGGATGTCATCAAGAATGGTCCACACAAATCAGTATGAACTCACTCTAAGATAGCCTCTGCTCGACTGTCTCGATCATGAAATGAACACTTGGTGTACTTTCCCAAGGTACAACCTTTTCATGTGTCAACTTGCTCAAGTTTATCTTTGGGAAGTCTTGTAGATATATGTTGCATTATCTTCAAAGCCCCATGATGCAAATGGCCCAACTAACTGTGCCAGAACTTGTTAATGTCTTAGCTTTGCACCAACTCTACTTTTGTACTCCATGTTGGACAATCATCTACCTCTAGTTTATAGATATTCTTCACCTGAATCCATTTCCTCTTGGTCTGACCCATGGCTATGTGTCTTAGGAATGCCTTTCCTTTACTAAAGACAACATCATAGCCTTTGTCCTCCAACATCGCGATAGATGCCAAGTTCTTCTTTAGTCCAAGCACATACATCACATCTGTCAAGGTGAGAGAAGCTCCATGCTCCCTCTTAAAAGAATTTTTTCCCACTCCTGAAACACTATACCTTCTATCGTCACCCATCTCTATGCACATCTTGAGGTATTTCTCCTCCAAGGCACTGAATAAATTTTTATCACCGGTCATGTGGAATGAGGTTCCATGATCAAGATACGAGACACAAGCCATCATCAATGACACCATGCATGCGATGATGATCGAGTCCATTTCGAACTAAGAGGCTAATGCTTCACCTTCCAATCCTTCTGAGGATCCCTTCTTGGACTTCTTTGATGGGAAATTAGTCACTTAATGTCCCATATTGTGGCAATTAAAGCATCTTACTTTAGACATGTCACCCTTCTTCCCTCCATGAGAAAATTTGATTTGAAATGGGAAGCCTTCCCCTTCCCGTTCCTTTCCTTACTTGCTAAGGCCAGATTTTCTTCATCATCATTCTTGGATGAAGAACCATCTTGTGTTCTCCTCCTGATCTCCTCCTACATAAGATCCGACCATAGTTGTTCCCAATCCGGTAGTTTCTCCCTTCCATTCATAGAGTCTTGGTAGCTATTCCTACTCTTTGGAAGGTCAAGGAGAGCAAGGCTCACCATATCATCATCAACAATAGTTATTCCCATACTGCCAAGCTCATCTCTACAGGTGATGAGCTTTTTTAAATATGTGGGAATAGTATCACCCTTCTCCATGTTGATTCTTTTAAGCTTATCCTTGAGTGCCAATATCCTCTAGTCGCTATTGTTCTGGTAGAGGTCCTTCAATGTCTTCCACAATGAAAATGGAGTATCCTTCCCATGGAGACTCGAGACAACATGGTCTCAGACTCCCTCAAGGATGATCTATCTCACCTTCGCCACAAACTTCTTCCACTCAGCCAACTCTTGTGCATTAGTTGAAGCTGGCTTTGGAATTTCTTGATCAATGAATTCCTTCAAGCCATTGTCATCTAATACAATGTCCATTATATATTTCCACGCTATGTAATTCAAGCTACCTTCTAAGGCATACTTGAGTCCCAAGCCATAGAACGCCATTGGCAAACCTTGAAGTATGATATGAATTCAATTTGCACCTGCAACACTAAACTTCAAACTTCGAATTCTCTTCTCAGTATACTATTCACAGCTCTTATACCATGTAGAAAATTTGTGATAGGTTAACTCGATAATGCAATATAAATCAAAGTAGAATACTATAACCTACTTCTACTATGAATTTGCAGAAGCTTAAAGTTTGAGCTAAAAAATATAACCAGAATAAGAAGAATTAATGACATAATACACATGAAAATACTTTGGGGAAAGTCTCAAATAAAAATGCCACACTATTGTATTATCATACATGGTGGAAATACATAGGAATTATACAAAGCCTTGGCTCTCACAACTAGCCATCTCTCAGCACAATCCTCAAAGATGCTCACAGGCAATCTTGGCTTCTCTCCAGCCTTCCTCTCTGCCCTCCAAGCTCCTATTTCCTTGCTCTGTTCCTTGTGTATGATTAGCCATTACGAAGTGGAGAAACAGGCTTTCAAAACTATGAATCCTCAAGGATGAATCCTTGACTGCATGCATGAGTTTTCTCCATGAGAATCAACATGCAACTAATAGTACATTGTCCTTGAACTTTAATCTCAATTGGGTCTTTCTTAGAATAGACATGCATGAGTTTTTGATGAGGAAGCTTTAGTTAACTGGAATAGCACTAATTGAGTGCATTAATGCATCCACTGATTGTTAACTCACTATTAGTTCCTCAAACAGTTTGGAACTAATTTAACTGGAATCAACTCAATAAATTGAGTTAACTAATTACAACTCAAATATAAATCAATCTTATCTCCTTAATTTAAGTGATAACTCTTGCATGACTTTAGGACTTGTCACTTCAATTTCTCCAACTAATTAATTTAAAATAAATAATTATTTATTTCTAAGTAGCTGTTAAAACTAAATTTGATTTTAATTCACAATTTAATTGAAGGACAAATTAAATTGGAATATTCTTGTTGCCATATTTCAACATCCTACAAGTCTGTCAGTCATGATGAACTAATAATGGATAGGAACCCTACCTACTGAATGCAAGCAAAAAATTAGCCTCAAGAGCAGGGCGTGGGTGTAGAGCACAGAGGATTCCAATGCCGTGGAAGAGGAAGAGGAATAGGGGATGGTAGGGGTCATGGCCAGATTATTTCCTATAACTGTGGACAAGTATGACACTTTGCACGAGACTGCTAAAACCCCACCGATATTTCATGTCAATACTACAGACAGTTCGACCATGTCATAGAATATTTCTCGATACTTAAGGAAAGATGCAAGAAAAAAAGACACAGACCCAACATCGTACGCAGAAATCTAGATGATGAGGGTGGAGACTCACGAAGGAGATCATAGTTTAAATATATTCAGAAGAAGTGGTATGGCCATGGGAGAAGAAAAGGGAAAGCAACCTAAAGCTAAACGCTGGGTGCATAAGGCTACCGAGAAAGAAGCGGACTTTGACCTTAATAAAGCTAAAGAGACCTTAATGGAAGCAAGGAAGAGCTTCATTGGGGCCTCCACCTTAGGAAGTCAGGATAAGTTGTCGGAATTTAGTATGACACGGGAGGTAGATCCTTCATTGTTAACCACTTTTCTAAAGACCTGTATTCAGTTGTTGCGTGATAAGAATGCCATAGAAGGGCTCCAAGAAATAATAGACAAGTGTGAGGATAAGACTAAGGTTCCTTTAGAAAAACGAATTATGAGGAAATCTAGTAAGCATAAGAAGATGACAGGAAATGAGATGAGGCTGACCACGCAGATAGGAGAATATGAAATGGACCAAGTAATCCTCGATTTGGGTTCTGATGTGAACGTGCTAACAAAGCAAAAGTGGGAAAGGATGGGGAGACCTGTCCTGTAGTGGTCTCCTATTCATCTGCACATGGCTAATCAACATAATATTATTCTGATGTGGCGATTATATGGTGTGATAGTAGATATTGAAGGAGAAAATGCTCTGGAGGATTTTGAAGTAATAGAGATAGTATATGGAAACAATCTGCATCCTGCTCTACTAGGAATTGATTAGGCTTTTGACATGGATGCGGTAATCAACTTGAAGAAGCGGAAGATGACTTTCGAAAGGAAGGCACTCAGAGTTATAGTGTCACTAGACCTTGTAGAGGGAGCACACTATACTGAACCTGTTTGTGATTTTGTGGAGGATGATGATGATCTAGATCAGATATACAAGATCGCAACGTAAGACAAATATTGGATCATTGCCAACACATATGGATGGATCGGTTGGGATTGGGATAGATCTTGTACCTTAGATTTAGATGAAGATCTCGAACACTAGGAGAGTCAGTTGCATGAAGTATCTACATTGTGTTGCAATAGGATGACCAAATCACTGTGGTGTGTCTCAACCGAGGTAAGAAAGATTCCACATTATGATGGTTTCACTGATGTTGATCTGTTTTTGGAAGAATTTTAAAGGGAAGTGCCTGAAGAAAGTCTCTTCCAAGTGCTTGAGTTGGCATTGTGTGCTACACCTACCCGTTGGTGGGGTACACACAAAGAGAAATTCGTTGGTTGGAAGGAATATAAAAGGACGATGAAATTAAGGTTTGGATATGTTAATACTAGTATGACTAAGAACTACATTGGGAAGGATGATCCTCATGAGAATTTGGCACAGTGGACTAGAGCTTGGGGGACAGAGCCACAACCAGAATGCGTGCACATATTTTGTCATACCTTAGATACAATCCATATAAACTGGTATTTGGAAATAGAGCTTCACCATGGGGCAACTAAATGGGACATTTTAAGATAAATTTTTTTACAGATGTTCATCTTTGAGGATGGGTTCGAATGCATTGATGAAGTGCTTCAAGAGATAAAAGCCTCTATGTTCGGGACGCCTAAGGAACTAGTAAAATGGACTTAGCTAGATTGGAGTACACAACTATGTAATGTGCTATACTATTATAATATGACTGCCAAGAAGGGAGAAGAATATCCACGTAATACTAACATTCTAGAATTAGAGGGACAACGCGAATTTGAGGGACCTCAGATAGAGAACTCTGATGTAACAGATCCGATGAAAATCTGTCAAGTAAATATTGGATCTAACATAGAGCCTAAGTTCGAGAAGTTAGGAGACTATTGGGATGAAGATATAGTTGATAAAGTGGATGAAATGCTCTATGAATACCAAGATCTAATCCCAACAAATTTATGAG
The DNA here is from genome assembly GCA_000404065.3 of Pinus taeda. Taxonomy (NCBI): domain Eukaryota; kingdom Viridiplantae; phylum Streptophyta; class Pinopsida; order Pinales; family Pinaceae; genus Pinus; species Pinus taeda. The sequence continues at coordinate 1,344 of APFE030567331.1, read as the reverse complement.
AGATTTTTTGGCGTACAACACAAGAAATTTTATTTGTCGACACGTTTTGAACCAATTAGTGTGGTTCATCATGAGGACAAGTTGAATGAGCAGATCAGGCATTGCATGTTAAATAAATAGAGCAGAAACTCCAACGGCTAAAAAATGGCTATATTAACAACGGCTAGATTTGACTGATTCATTAAGACCATGGACCAATTTTAACCACCTATAATTATAAATATATATTAAAAATAAATTATAACCAAAGCTGATATATATTAATAGTTAGTTAGTTATAAAAATTATTAAATATAAAAAAGTACCTAATTACTAAATTCAAACATAAGTCAAAGGGGTGTTCCATACATTAGTAAATAAATATTAAATTAATTATAAACTAAATTAATATTAAATAATAGTTATTTATAAAAGTTCAACCAATATAGATAAATAATAGGGTAATTAAGGTTATGATAATAGAGTAATTTGATGATATTATAAATATAAATAAATTAATCTACATTAATAATACACAATCCAAGTTATGAAATCTAAATATTAGAGTAGTTGTAATAAAAGTCATCACATTAGGGTAAAAGGCTTAATATGTAAGATTAAGGGACAATATATTCGGATTAAATAATATATTATAATAATTTAATTAATAATTTTTAATTCAAAATTTTACTTATAAAAGTTAGTTAAAAAATAGAGTAATTTAAGGGTTAGAAAGAAAATCCCATCTCCTTAATGTCTTTGTTGATAATGGTTATATTAGGCACTTGGGTCAGAAGGCTTTCCTCAAAGTAGCTAAGAACTCAATAGCTAGAAGAGATAAGAATGAGAGGATTCCCGGTGTCCATCTTCTGTATGTTCAGGGAACGATGGATAGGATTGCGAGGATCCCTAAGAAGCATAATGTCCCCTCGACCTTTAGACCTCTCAATACTATTCATAAGTCTCTCAGATATCTGAAGGATCCTATTGACCCCAAGGACATGAAAGGGGTTTATATTATTCCCTGTTCCTGTGGGACCCCCTATATTGGTGAGACTGGTCAATCCATTAATCAGAGGATTAGTGAGCACGCAGCTGACCTTAGGCATAGGAGAACCAAGTCTTCTGCTTTAGCAGTGCATGTTGAGAAAACCAATCATCATGTCTGCATTGAGGAGGCTAGTGTGATTGCTAAAGTGTCCCACTTCCATCACTGTAAATTCAGGGAGGCGCTTGAGATTGAGAAAAGGCCGAACAATCTCAATAGAGAGGATTCCTGGAGGATCAGTAGTTGCTGGGTCCCAGCCCTCTCCTCCTAGTCATCGTCCGTCCCCCAACCCACCTGCTCCCCCTGTTGTCCTTTTT